>OMNN01101411.1:1617-13804 GCA_900302755.1 Chromis chromis
CACACAGTCAGCGCTTAACAGAAAAAGGTGATCGATATTAAAGGTCAAGTTACCACGAGGGAAGTATATATGGAACAGCTTCTTCACCTACCAGGGGCACCAAACACCAACAGCCACAGCCACAGCAGGGACAGAGATCAGGAAGCAGAGGGAGAACAAAGGAAATCACCTGGCTTATATAGCCTGGCCCTGATGCAGTAATTGGTAAAGAGGCAGGGCAAGCTGCACTCAGCTGCACCTGCTGTATTCCCCACCACATTAGGTTGTAATTTTCAGCTTTTTATCTAAACTTGAGCTGTCAGACAATTGCATCACCAGCTGACTACCATCAGATTATGTAATGAGTGTCTAGCCTCTGCTCAACAACTACAGTCGAGCTACAGAGCTTAGCTATCGGATATCAGTTTTCTGTTGGTCCGTTGTTGGTTCACTGAAACGTCTAAAGGTTTTGCACAAAAATACAGTCGGGGGATCAACAAGAGTCAACAAGAGTCATCCTCTGGGCACTATGAATTTGTGTATCACATTTTAGGTCAATACATTTTATAATGGTGGGATCCAAATGGTGGACTGATACCAAAGTGACATAGCCATCCCCATTTCATCTGGTTGGCTGATGAAATCCTGTGTCACTTCAGAATCTGAGCTTTTGCTAAACACCTCCAGACAAGAGAAGCATGCTGGGATCAACCTCAGGCGCCCAGTGATCCTGATTGGATGGAGGGCAGGATGGATGGACGGATGAGTGAACACTATCAAATATAAAAATAGCTTAAACCAGTACAGTGAGCAACAGCTAATGCATAGGTGTTTTACAGGACCAGCATCTACTGGTTTCCTTGACACAAAGCACCAACCAGTCGATTCAGGCAACATCCAGGGTTTCATTGACTCTGGTGTTCCTAGTTAACCAGACTCCTGCAGCTCCTGCTCCATCACTGAGGCAGTACTATCACTCTTGATGTACACCACCACATCACTCCAGTAAGCAAAATCCCCTGAGACGGGTCTTTTTTCAGTGCTAACATGTGAAATATTGCTTTCCTGGGTGTTCACTCAGGCGAGCAAAAATCATTGCCTCTCTCTGGGTAAGGTTGACAGATGGCCGTCCACACTGTGAGAAAAACAAAGGCTTGGATGGCAGAGTGAACAACCAGGTCGGCCCATGTTTTATCTCCCTTCACTCTGTAAAACGGCCTCCAAGGTTAACCCCAGCTGGCTTCCTTTAGTTTTACTTAAGAGGAAAAGCACAAAAACAGCAGGTTGCTTGGACCCAGTTTTAGCTTCAGATTAGTTTAAAGCTTTCTTCCCTGTGGATAAAAAAAAAAAAAAGATCTTGAACTTTTCCTCCGTGTTTTTGATTTGAAATCCACATGAATACCTGGCAGGATATCTCTGACATATTCTTACTCTTAATCAGCATGCTTAGAAATTAACAACTTCAAACTGAAATGCAATTTGCATGTGTTTGCTTGTGCAGAATAATCAAATCATGCGGTATTAGGCCACGCATCAAGCACTGGAGACAGTGGTTTTGTTCAGTCTGAGCTAATTGAGCCCCTCTGCCATCTTTTTTAGAACAGTGTCTGACATAACCACTGGTTGTCGGCAGTCTGACAAGTATCAGATGAATAATTTTAATGTTAATTACATAGCAGCAGAAATACATTAGAAAATCCTTTCATGACGGGCAATGAGGGAAGTTAAAGATGTCGTTTAATGCAATCCCAAAGGATATTTTTAAAAACAGAGGACATGGGAGAAGCAAATGGTTGTGTTATATTTATAAGACCGGGGTTAAGCTAAACTTTCTTTTTATTTAGTTAAGTTTGATTAGTTTCTGGTTTAACCCTGCAGACCTGGAGGCTTGTAGCTATCGTTTATTACCCAGACAAAATGTGTGTCATTGCCTCTTTTTAAAAACAGAACCCAGAATGATAAAAATGAAATATAAAGGTCTATTTATACATGAGAGGCCGTCTGTCATTTTTTCATTGTTTCCTCAAAGTGCAGAAATGTAATCTCAGCCAGCAATGGTGCTGAGACGCTGATATTGTTTTTCATGGATATGATTTACGCTTAATTTCCAGAATATAAGTTATTGATTTGCTAATCTACCTGCTGTGATCTCGTCTACATAACTGCCGATGATCTCATTTTCAAACACTGTGACATGCTGAAGTCTTCAAATGAAATGGAAGATTGATTTGCAGGATGTGATGAAAATCTGGGGTTGATCGCTGCAACGTTGCTGCACATTCTTGTCCTGCCTTTTTCAATTTTCCAAGAACACAATGGCATCAGTGTCATCATATATTATACTGTGCAGTGTTGAATATCTGCTGTATTTTATGCTAGGTCACATTAAGCAGTATTTTCATCATTGTATCATTGGCAGTATATTTGAAAATGCTAACCCTATTGTAACCCAACCCTTTAATCACACAAACCAGGATTTAGAAACATAAAGTCTCAGTATCTGTTCACAGTGACATCACCAACCAACCGTCATAAATTCATGTCTGAACTTCAGTTGTAGTCAGTGTGGCAGAGCAGTCTTTTAGATCTATGACCTGAAGTGAAACAGGAAATTCCTGGTTCAGGATTCCTCTGACATTTGTACTATAATAAATAACATCCAGCCTTGCAGCATACCCTTGCTCAGCTCTATGCTATTATGTTGACTCTACATGTTTAGACAAGCATGGTTATTTTAAGAAAAAATAATTGTTTATTCATTATTTCTGTGAATTTGCTGACTTTAAAACCAGCATTTCCAATAAACCTTAGATCACTGCAAGTTAAATATTTCAGCTCGACAAAGAAGACAAATTTATGTAGTAGTCAAAGGATCGAGGCAAGATCAAAGCATAGACTATATGTAAAATGAATGTAGCCACTGTGACATCACCCATCAGTTTGATGACTAACATTTTGAAGCCTTGAGTTTGCCATCTTGGTCTTTTGAAACCAGACGTAACAAAGAAGTGATGGATCTGAGAAGGAGCTTGAGAACACTGTGCACAGTCATACGGTAGCAACCTGTCAATCACACGGTAGCCCTGCCCCAAAACATACCCTGCTTTATCATCTGTTTTGCTCTAAATGGTACTATAATTTACAAAATGAACATCATGATGCGTTACTGGTTTTTAACCAGCAGTTGCGACCATAAACTCATTGGGGAAATGTTTACTGAGGTAATAAATCAAGTGAGAAGTAGGATCATTTACTCATAGTTCTATACTATCAGACTTCTTTTCGCAACCAGAGGAGTCGCCCCCTACTGGCTGTTAGAAAGAATGCAGGTTTAAGGCACAGCAGCTATTATACTTAAGATGTAGGACAGATGACTTTAGAACAGAATGCTAATGGTATTGCAGACATGAATGGAACCAAATTACAATTACAGCCGGGGCCAAAAGTTTTGAGAATGACACAAAAATTAGTTTTCACAAAGTTCACTGCTTCAGTGTTTTTAGATCTTTTTGTAAAATGTTACTATGGTATACTGAAGTATAATTACAAGCATTTCATAATTGTCAAAAGCTTTTATTGACAATTAAATTGAGTTTATGCAAAGAGTCAATATTTGCTGTGTTTACCCTTCTTTTTCAAGACCTCTGCAATTCACCCTGGCATGCTGTCAATCAACTTCTGGGCCACATCCTGACCGATGGCAGCCGATTCTTGAATAATCAGTTTAATTAATAATTTGTGGGTTTTTGTTTGTCCAACCGCCGCTTGAGAATTGACCACAAATTCTCAAAACTTTTGGCCACGGCTGTACTATTGTAGGTCTTAAAGGGTTAAGTGGAGATTGTTAATTTGTCTGTAGCACATAGAATAGATATAAAGGTATGAAGCAACAGACATCAATGGTAAAAAGTTTTATTGATGCCACAAATGCCACTCCGACCGGTCCTACGAGAAACCAGTGCTTGCAGAAGGTTCCTAGGTACATATTGAATATGCACAAACCGACATTGGGGGAATGCATTCGTTATCTCAGCTGCAGTCTGAATGCAAGTGGTATGATGAGAATTTGCGACAAGGGGTTAAAAGCAACCTGAGCTAAGTCTGTTGCATGCGTATCATAATTAGAAGTTTGCACTACTATTAAAAACAAAAATGACAGGGAGATGTGTGTAAAGCTGAAATGAACTGAAATAAAATATAGTCAGTATTTGCCAAACTTTTGCCAGAAACAGCTTCTTTAATGTGTGAAATTGGTGCTTTTTCTTATCTCATTCCACTGTAATTATAATAATAATAATATTTTTTTTGTATAGCATTATCAAAACCAGTGTTACAAAGCACTTTACAACAAACAGAAAAAAGCAGAATACAGAGGAATGAAAAAGAAAAATAAAATGGATGATAAAAAAACATAAAATAAAACATAAAAATTAAAATATAAAAACAGTGGAATAATTTAAATGGCGAGTTCAATGTCAAGAGAATAATTCAGTGTAAGTCAACAGCTAATAACAAAAGTAGATGTAGAAATATTAAAATCTATTTGGGGTGAGCAGGTTGAAGGTATCACTTTGTCATTGATTGTGATGTTTTTAAATTCCTAAATTAATAACGAGGACAAACATTCCTTGCAGCACTAATTACGGCGCACGTTGTCTGCAAACTTTTTTTAGTAGTTTAAGCGCAGTTTGACATTTCACACTGCCGAATATTTTAACCGTTGCCGTCCTCGACCTCGAAAAGTCGTGCGTTTCTTCGTCGCCCAACATCCTATGCGGATCACCAGCGGCGTGCGAAACGCTGCATCCGAATCCGAGGGTGGATGAATGTGTGTTTACAAATGTGCAGACATGTTCGTAGGCACTCACAGAGCAGCTCTGTGTGTGTCAGCCCGTCTAAGCTTCTTCCCCTCCCCCCCTCTCAACATCTCTCTCTCTCTCTCTCTCTCCCCTTTTTGTCCCCCTCGCCCTCTCCTTTTCCCTCCCCTCGTGCTCTCCTGCCTGCTAGCACTATTTCAAGCCTCTGCCTGGGAGGGAGCGAGCGAGGCAGAGACACACAGATGCGCAGTTAGAGAGAGAGAGAGAGAGAGAGAGAGAGAGAGAGGGGAGGGGAAAGCAGACAGGATTTAGAGTTCAAGTGCACGTGCAGAAAATAGGCTGAATAGAGGAGAGACGGAGCAGAAAGGAAACCAGGAAAAGGAACGGCAGGGGCTGCAGACAAAGCACACAGTAGCTCTTTCTCTTCCTCTTTTCTTTCCCCTCTCTTGCAGAAAGGGGAGCCTCGGAACGGACGGAGGGGTGACAAAAATGAAAAATCTGAATAGTGTAAGAATGGAAGAAAAAAAAATGTATTCCTATTCCTGCTGCCCCCCCTCCTCTTCTTTCCTCTCCCCACCGCCGACACACTCCTCCTCTATCCCTCCCTCTTGGATATTTCTCCATTAACCTCCACTCTTTCTCTCTCTTCTCTCTCCGGCTCTCCTTTTTTTTTTTTTTTTTACTCCCCTCCCACCTCTTCACACACATGCACACGCCCCGGACTCCTTCCCACTCATTTCCCCTCATGCGCGCTTACTATCCACTTTCACTGGAGACCGACCGCAATGAGCTCAGTTTTTTCCTTCCCTTTTTCTTTCGCCTGCCGTTTCTTTGCTTTCGGTTGTGCCCTCATGTAACGGAGGGGCAGCACCACACAGACGCTTCTTTACCCTCACTATTCGTGGCGTCCCTGAAAAAACGCAGGCCGTGGATTTGTCCCTGCATTAGACTGCATGCCACCAAAACCGCTTGTCCTTTCCTGTAAACAGTTTTTTTCTCTCTCTCTTCCTTCTTGCAGTATTTTTGTTTTTTTTGTTTTTTTCAACTCGACTTCTGCTTAGAAATGTATCTGTGTTCTCAAGCGGGAGCTGAGGGGTTGAAGAAAGGAGGAAAAAGAAAAAAAATCATGTCTGATGAATGGACATATGAAGGAGGCTAAAAGAATGAGGGGAAAAAATGGAGAGCATGGTCTGCGGGAGAAAGCAAGAAAGACTGAGAAAGAGAGGGAGAGGGTGAGAGACGTAGGAGAAAAAGAGTACCGGCACTGGCAAGAAAAAACGGGAGGGGGAAGAGAGGAGAAGGAGGACCAGTAGGGGATAGACTTAGGAAGGAGGGACGGCTGGATAGGAATTGACAAAATCGCGGGAAAAAGGAGAAAAAACAAAACTCAAGAATGAGACGAAACTGGGCTTCTCTCCAAACTCCGACTCAGTGGCTGCCTCTGATTTTTGTTTCCTGCTCTGATTTTTTTTCATCACCCTCTCATTCATCTGTGAGTATACTGTATGCACATGTCCTTTTTTTCCCCCCCTATCCCATATTCTCTCTGCCTTTCCTCCTTTCTTCTTCCCGGTGTTCTCCTTCTTCTCCCCCACTTTCACTTCATTTTTCAACTCTCCTCTCTCTCTTTTTTTTTTCTTGTTTGAAAAATGTGTTCCCTAGGTTGCTAATCCCCCCATCCTGTTCGTCTATCCCATCTCGCGCTCCACCTCTCACCCTCTCCCTCTCTCCCTCTCTCTCTCTTTCCTCCTTCAGCCCCTCTTTATCGTGGGTTATCGCTGTTCTCTTTGCCTCTCCTTCAAGGATTACCTCTGCTCACATTCAGATGAGGGCTTTGCACAGGGATCACTGAGTGCACCCAGTTTTAAGGGGGCCCATGCATTGGAGGCAGGAGGAGGCAGGGTACGTGCATTTGTGCATCTACCTATCAGTATTAGTCATTTGTGTCCGTGTGTCGGGTGCATGTGTGCCTTAATATGTTGAGATTCGGGAGTTTCGGGAGCCAGCGGCGGCGATGGTCACTCCTTCTTACGCATGCGCGGATTTGCACAATCATGTTTCATATTTCGGGAGCGATTGTGCCGTGTTGTTGATCACAAAATGCACAGAATTACCAGATAAGGTGCGAAAAAGGAGGCGTAAGGTGGGAATACTTTTACGAACAGTGCAGGATTTCCTCTTCTCTGTAGATTTTTCACTCTTCCTCCCGTACTTCTCTCCCCTTTTTCTATCCCATCTTCCATCCGTTCATCCGGGTATCCCCAGTCTATCTGTTATTTCGCCCTGTGAAGACAAAAACCCACAGTCCAAGATGTGGTTCGGTATCAGCCAAAAGATAAAGGTGGATTAATTCCAGAGCAGACAGTTTCAGTAACTTTTGTTCTTTTTTGTAAGCTGCGCATTCGGTCGAGATTACTTTGGTTTGAAGTGGTTAAGTTTGAGTAAAGACAGAAGCTTTAGCGCACATTACGGCATATCTGCGATGTAAAGATGTTGACAGCAGTGGATTATGTGAAATTATTATTGTGCGGTAAGTACAGTCGGCTTAACACTGCGCAGTAGAAAGAGGCACACGATACATAACACAAGTCTGCTATCATCCATTTGCAGTCTTCTGTAACCAGCATCCAGTATACCTTTTTCACCCGCGGTATCAGCCTCAGATATCGCCGGACATCTCTTTCCTGTCTCTTTTTTCATCTCCTCTGTTATACATTTGCTTGTTCTGCTTTTTATTTTAGTTACATAGCTTCCTGTTATCTCTGCACACATTTTCTGTATCACTTGCCACATTTGTTATCTAAATCCGAGATTGTTCGCCAGTATCGTTCCGAGGGGTACGTGTGTGTGTGTTCCTCCGCGTCGACGTTCTTTATTGGTGCGAATGTGTAAACGATAATCGCAAAAAACACTTGTTTGTGCTACTTTCTGGCATTTTTTTTCCAGTCCAATCTTTGTGTATCATCTTTTGTGCATCAAGCGGGGTTATTGAAGTCACGTAAGGACATAGTAGTCGAATAAGTTTAGATTTGAGGCATTTTTAAAAGATGCATACTGTAGATAAGGTAAAAAAACGAAGCCAATCATGAAGCTGAAAACAGTTACTGGCCTAGTTCAATAATAATAGTCAGTGTGTTGAATTAATTCATCTGCAATGATTTGATTAATGCACAATGATATGACATTTATGGGCAGACAGCATCACTGCGTTCTCTGATAAGCTAAGGGCGGGAGGACGCTTTTGTTTAGTAGCGTCCCTGGGTCAACCTTTCGATGACCTCCACTGTAGCACTCAAGAAAACGAAGGAAAAAGTCTTTGGTGTCGAAAAATTTGGCTCGAATCAAACATCTGCCCTCGTCAGCGAAAACCCCAAATGAGGTTAGAAGAGATAAATCTCCCCAGAGCCCTTTACTTGCTCGTATTTGTTTTTAAATCTGATTTTTGTACGCTGCCAAACCTGCCTCGCACCTTTGATTCCTCTCCCGAGGGGATTTGGTGGTAATGTCAGCGTAGTGGGACCCCCAGGTTATGAAATATTACTCAGACAGACCTGGTGTTATGTAATCTTACATAACTGAGGCGGCAGCTCAGCAGGCTCGTGATCAGGGGCTCTGGAGGAGAAGCTATATGGGTCTGCTTATGGTATGAACTCACTGGCAGGGTCAACACACTCCTGAATACCTGGGACTTAAAGGGGAAGAGACCCCAGCTGCACAAAGATACTGTGGTATCTGTACATGACGCCTAAAGGCGGAGGAAGTAGAACAGCCCCACCTATAGCAGATTGGAGGCTGCTTTAGTATTTGTACATACATTTTTATGTCATTTTCCAAACTCATCTGCTCCTCTTTAAGCTAAAGACTTGCTTCTAAATGAGCTCAAAATGATCCCTGGTTCAATTATTCTAATGTAAAAATTGCAAGTGTCCAAGATTAGCTTGCTCTAGGCTAGCTTACGTCTGACTGCACACCCTTTTTTTTCCATAATATATGTATATCCAAGATACTACAGTCTACTACGTGCCGTTCCCATGATTCTATAGCAGCTCCCTTTGAATCTCGTGTGTTTCTCATTCATAATTGATTAGATTCAACCGCAGCATACATTAATGGATCGAACAGACCTCAGGAATTCCCATGCAAGCTGCCATTGTGTGTAGCAGGTTTGAATTTGTGTCTTTATTCTTGCTGGAAACCGACAAACTAGTGCAACAGAAATGCAAATAGTACAATGAAATTCCTGCAAGAAACAGCGGGTAGCTGTTGGACTAAATAAAATGACATTATATGTACATGTTATGTATATTTTTCACAGTTTTTAATAATTTGAATTAAAGTTACGAATGGGGCCGGATTGAGGTTTATAATTCCCGTTTTGCAAATTATAGCATTCACTGTCGAAACATTTTTTGCAATAATAATGTAACATATGTTTGTCTGTTTTTCAGATTGAGACTGAGACAACCAGAACTTCAAGACCTGATTTTCACAAGGTAAGGATTTATTTAATGTTCTGTTTTTTAAAAGGATAGATGATAAGCAACAGATCCTTTAGCTTCTGTTTATCCACCAAAAACAAGTTTATGTTCTGCATAGGTTTGAGTAAAATCAGGTGCTATACTGAGCAGAGTTTTGCTTAATGGCACTCAGCAGTCAGGAACACTTGGTCAGCCATTTTAGTCTGTGGCCCGATCGAAACGTCAATGCACCATCCGTATAATTGAATTACTCTTCCCTGAGTCATTCTGTCGTGATTAACCTCACAGATATGTGCTAACCGTGGGCCCATGTGAACGCAGCGAGCAGACAATCTTTTCATTTTGCTCAAACGGCCTTTTCGAGGCGGTTTGGTGTAACACCGTTGGCTGTGACTTATCTTAGTAAGCAACAAGTGGAAGGGTCATCAGTTGGTCACGTCCCGATTATCAGATGTTGTTGAAAAGTGAGAGAGTGTGCGCATAAAGACAGGCTTGTGGTCTAGCCTTGAAGCTAGCTTTGGAGATGCCTCACATTACATTTCTGTCTTTGTGCTGATGTCACCCCATGCCCCCAGACCAGCAGCCTGAGAATAAGAGCGACATTCTGCCTCTGCGACACAATAGAGCCCTTCTTGCCCTGATATTTTCACAATGTTTTCGCAGGGCCCTATGCACACATATGCACACAATTCTCTGCAGGCGGCACAGGCTGTTGATTCAGAGCTGCTCGAGCTGTGCACTTTACCTGATATTTCAATTCTTGCTGAAGGTGTTTGCTCAGAGATTTGTAGCACATTGCTTCCATAAAAGTGCGTTGTAAATACGCCGCGGGTTATTTTGATGGATTTTCAGACTCATTCGCGGCACCCACTCAAAAACGTTAACGTCGCTTTATGAACTGTGTGTAGCAGGTGTGTACTCGAGACACTTAAGGTGACATTTTTCATGGGTCAGCGCCAGAGAAGCCACTGCAGTACAGTACGGCGGAGTGGCATGGGTTAACGTCTGAGGACTGAAGGAATGTGTCCGGGTCAACAGGGAGAATTCCTCAGTCCTTCGCGACTAGGTCACTGCACTGACAAGAGTCTGCCACCTATTTCAGCATTGCCTGTCTTCCTCTCTCCCCTCTTTTCCTCTCTATTTGCCTCCAAGTCTGTCCTTCTCTCTCCTTCCTCTCCCTTTCTTTTGCATTTCAGCGTTTCATCTTTTGTTCTCCCTGCTTGCTCTTTGTCTGTCTCTGTCTCTCTTGTGTCTCTATTAGTTAATCTGTCTGTCTGTCTTTCAGTCACGCCATCTATTTCGCTGTCCTACTTTGCCTCGTGTTTTTCTCACTCCTCGCTCCGTCTTTTATTTGTCCCCATGCACTTCTCTGCTTGTGTTTTTCTTCTTCAGCTATTCATGCCTTTAGGTATTTATACTCCAAACGTTATTATTCTGTCACTGTCGTCTGGTTTATCCATTCTCCAACTCTTCACCTTCCAGTTTTTTTTCTCATTTTCTGTCTTCTTTTTTTTTCTTTCTGTTGGCACACCGAGTTCAGTGCTGCAGGTGCTTTCAGGAGGACATGTCAGGAGTGCAGGGGAGTGAGACAGAAAAGACGAATACCGGTGTGCTTGTTTTTAATGCAGCGCAGTAACATGCATGGTGCCTGGTGGTGCTGGTCATGTATGATTTATACAGTGTGTTCCCACGCACAGGCTGAGGGCTTTCATACCAGCTATCTGTATTCCTGAGTGGAGGAGTTTGCAGAGTCTCACCTCTTCATTGGCTGACAGCAGGGGTGACAGACAGACCCCCAGGTACCGAAGTGTTAACCGCTCACGGCAGATGTGGCGATTTGACACAGTCTGATCGTCGCACACATGCTCACTGAATGGAAGCACATTTCCTGCTTTTTGCACAGATGTGCGCAGTTTTATACCTCATGCAGATGCACAGTGCAAGAAAACATCTGGAGATTCTCTTGTTCTTCTTGGCCAAATACATGTGAAGATCACTTGTGGCATAATCTCTTTAACTTGTGTTTGCTTTGGTTACAAATCACTAGACGAAGAGATGAAATTTTTACCTTACTGTTAATTGATTGACGATGACAACAGCATAGCTACCTTTTTCCACCTGAACTATTTTATTGACAGTTCTGCCACATCCATCTTGTAGTCCACTGAACTAACGATTAGGTGAAGGTTTTAATTCCATAAAAAAAATCTATTCGGCATTTCAGAAACTGACCTTTACTATAACAAAACGATTGCTTGTACTGAAGTGCATTTTTAGGATTGTGATGATTTATTAACCTTTAATCATATCGTTAAAAAGAATTAATTCCAGCTTTTGAAACATGAACAATTTTCTTCATTGTAATTTGGGTTTGGCTGGCTGGGAAACATGCAAACATGGGATGGGCATGTGTCACTAAAGACAAATTAATAAATGCTAAAAAATAATCATTATTTGCAACTCGAATGCACAGTAGAAATGCGATCCAGGGTAATCGCCGTCGTGCAGACTCCGATCGCAATCTGTCCTTGGACAAACGGTGATTCTACCAGAACAATAACAACAAACAATAAAAACAATACAATGCAATATAAATCTTAAAGACAGAAGTGTTTTAATTATGGTTAGGGTTAGGGTGAGGGTTAGGGATGCAAGAAAAGCTGGATTACCATGTTCAACAAAGTGCCACCCACATACTGTTGGAGTCAGAATAGACTGTAAATACTGTAAATAAGTAGAATAAACTCATAAATGGGAATGTATTAATTTGATCATAAAAGGAGTGTTTTCTTGCTGTGTTTGTAAGAATATTGTCGTTTCCTTTGTTTTAACATCATATCATTAAAATAAATTTGAGTTTGTCCTAGGAGAGACTCCGATCGCAATCTGTCCTAGGACAATCTGCGATTATCC
>OMNN01101417.1:9046-21503 GCA_900302755.1 Chromis chromis
ATTATATAACTCTGTGTTGTCAGCATAACAATGATACTGTACATTATGTTTGTTAATGATCTGATCAATGGACAACAGTAACAAATGCAAACGTGACTCTTGAGGAACAATGTGAGACAATGATGATCAGAAATTTTCAACAACAGAAAATGTTCTGTCAGACTTTTATGAGCATAGAGCAGACACCGTATATAATGCTAATATTACTAATCTCCACCTTTTAAACAAAATAATGCAAAAAAATCCTTTGCCAATTCAAGGCTAGGGTCAGTATTACGCACATTGAAACAACTCACAGCAGAATCAGTTGCCTTAAATAAAGTTGGCATTTGTGGAAATTAAACAGCCATGGGAGACTTGTAACCTGTTTGCCTTAAATATACGTTTAGCCTTTTGGCATTCTCTAGAGGGCATTTGAGTGCTCATTCAGTCAAAGAGAAGGACTCAACTCTTTCTTTAGGAATTTGAGAGGAGCAATGTGGTCAATGATGGGGAGGCAGATATTGTTAAAAGAACGAGCCAAGGCATCAAGCCACTGTTGCTGCATGAAAGAGCTCAAGGTTCATGTGTTGGAGAAAGATTTTTACTGGCAGAATCAGAAGAAAGGATACAACAGTGGTGCAAGGTTTCCCAGTGGGTGGAAAGGCGCATTGAAAATAATAGCTTAATAATTTAAAGTTTGACCTAGGAGGTGTGGCACCTTTTACAATGTGATTGAAACTAAAATAATCTTTATGATTCAAGAAATCACAGGAAAGGGGATGAGAAGGACATGGATATTGAAAATCCCCATTGATGAGCACTCTATATGGGATTTCAGAATAATCAGAGAGATGAGCTAGGAAAATTCACAAATAACATGATTAGGCTTCAGAGGCCTGCATAAAAGTATACAGAACAGAGGAACTGGACCATTTAATAGGAATCTTTAAAAGACAAAAGACATAAGCATGCACTTAAAACTATTTCCATGTATAACAGCAGCGCCACCACCCAGACTCGAAGTGCCAGGGGCGATGAGAAAGGTTATCAGGGGGGTAGTCTCAATTAAACGTACAATATCATATAAGGTGAGCAAAGTCTCAGTAGCCAGAAAAAAGTCAAAGCAATTAGAAGTTAGAAAATCACTGCAAGTAAAGGACTTACTGAGAAAGGATCGCACATTTAACAGACAACATTTTAGAGAGGCATGTGACAGAACAGGGAGTTGGGGGGTGGGCAAACAAATAATATAGTGCGGTGATCTCTTTTTGATATGACCACCCCTACACTGGCAAATTCAGGCAGAAATAAACTGGATCTTGACTTCCAGATAACAGGGATATGAAAACCTGGAGGCCAATGAGGGATGCTATCAAACGAGACGGTGGGTGGAACAACCTGGTTTCTGGCCTGAATATGATCCCTATTTACTATGATGGAGGGGAAGCTAGAATATCAAACAGTGCCTGTGCTGGTAAAAAATCATTTACTGCAAGGGAAGAATAGGTTGTGAGCGTACTGGACTGTGATGATAGTCAAACAGCTGGGCTGATTAGAGTGTTGTAACAAATATTGGTGATAGACTAGCAATTATGACTTTAGGAGGGACATTGTGAATTTAACCATCATACCAGCCATTGTATTTAGGTGAGCATACGTAATTAGAGAGAATATTTCCTTATAAATATGACTTTGATAGTACAGCACCTATGAATGTGATTCTAAGCCGCATAGGTTTTAAAGGCGATGCCTAAGGAGGTGTGCTTAAGGCTGGGTAGGGTCTAGAAGGCCAACTGGGGGAGTGGGTGATGTGGTTCAAGGTCAGTGCAGTCTTATGGGTGTAGCATGTGGATGGGTAGAGTCTGGAGGGCCACCCCAGGCAGTGGGTTATAGCATATTTCCTCATAATTATGGCTTTGACATTGGTGCTAAATGACTTTGGCTCAGGGTGTGTGGCATTTGGTTATGATAACCAAGGAAGAGGCACAGTCACTAGACTCTGGCTTTACTTTACAGAATTGTACCCTTATAGTCCAAGCATTATGGACTTTGGCTTTTAGATATTCAACATTTTAAGGGGCATTCATGGATTGTCATTCCTTATTATAACAGTCTCTTGGGGCAGATATATGTATTAAGGGTTACAGATTTGCTTATAATTATGGATTTAGTACTTATACACTTTAGCTCTTAAAAAGCTGACTTTAAAGGGTAAACTAGAACTCAAAGAACCAGAGTTACATTCTCACTCCGTAGGTATAATGCCACCAGATGTTCACTTCAATGAACTTCAACCTTCCTAGAATCTAATTCACTTCCTATTTGGAAGTTCTGGTGAAGCTGACCTCTAAAAGCAAAACTATTCAGTCATTACGAGTGGTTTATAATGTCAAGGTCTAACATCTTGAAGTTGAAAAATAATTTTGAAAGCTATATTTTACTAGTTTTGCAGTAGCTTGGTAACCCTGCAATTACAGCTTTAACACCCCAAAAGTCTAACCATAGACAACAATTTGAGTCAATACACTCGTATATAAGTCATTTGGAGTGAGCTGTGGTTGTGCTCCAAATTGACATGTTGCCACTTAGAAAAGGTAGTAGGCAGCTGGTAATATATAAAGGCTATGCAAACAAAGCCTGTCAGCATCTTTGTCAGTGGGTGACATAAGTAACACTGGAAAACTGGCTTACAGCATTTAGGCACCAACAAAAGCTAAGTCAATTGGAAACATAAAAGGCTTACTTACATTAAATACTGCTTTACTAAAGTGAAAGCCAACTACCATGTTTTCAACACCAAGTTGTTCTCTGATCTTTATTTTGTATGTGCAGACAAATGATCAGGTGGTTAAAATCCTTTTCAATCATTATAAACAGCACCTAAGATTCAAATACTGATGACTGGAAAAATTTTAACTCATGCTGTAGCATGTGACATGGTGAAAATAAGATCTAGACACAGAACAGTAAGTCAGACTATCTAACAGAGAACATAACAACATGCTATTTTAATTAAAGATTTTTTTTCCCTTTATTTTGATTCTGGGTATTGGAGTTGGGCCGCCACCCTTTCTGTGTCAACATCCCCACTGTACATTGCAACTATGTTTGCATTGGATTATGACAGATGAAGGATTTGAGGGATCATTGATGGCATTGAGGTACACTTTCAACGGCTCTTGGCTGGTCAAACCAGCAGCTTAGTTGGGCTCTGTGAGATGATCAACCTCCTGTTAAAACAGCATCCATGAGCACTCCTGTGGATTTTCCCATTTGTGTGGGGCTTGACTGTCATCCAGGCAGCATGGGACCAGGTTTTGCTTTTACAGAATGACTTCTGTATTGTTAGCCCCTGAAATTGGACCTGTAGCACCCTCACAGAGATTGAAGAGATTCACACTGTCTGACAAGATTTTAAAGGAAACAAGCAACTTATTGAATTTAGAAAATATAGAAGCAGGGTGGGGACCATGGTAGTTTTACCCATGAAACTTTAAACACATAGGTGGGATATCTGCAACTAAATAAGCACTAACTTAACCACATTTAAAGCAAGCCTCCTGCAGCACAGAATCACTTTCCTTGGCAACTC
The DNA here is from genome assembly GCA_900302755.1 of Chromis chromis. Taxonomy (NCBI): domain Eukaryota; kingdom Metazoa; phylum Chordata; class Actinopteri; family Pomacentridae; genus Chromis; species Chromis chromis. The sequence goes on from OMNN01101417.1 coordinate 12,621, forward strand.
CAGACATTTTCTCCTGCAAAAAAGAAGCACTGCCATATGTTTGGCGTATCTTAGTGAGGACCTCTTTGTTTATGTGATAGATTTTGATTCTAGTCTTGAACAGTTGCAAATGGAGATAATACTGTTATACATGGATGATTCCATATACGCTCAATCTGGCAAAGACAGAAAGTTGTTCTTAGTCTGAAATATCTCTGGTCTGATCAGTGATGAAAGCAAAATGCAGCTCATTCAGTGATACTCTATCAGTGTTCTGAATTTAGTATCTTGTGGGAAGGAACCTGCCCGTGGATATGAAATCTTTAAGAATCAAATCTTTGTCTGTAAACAATCCCACAAGCCTGGGGACATTACTTTCCTCATCTGAGGAGCATCTGATGGCAATTTTTTTTCATTACAAGACTTTTTAAAAAGTGAAACTCCTGCAGCCATACACCTCGTTCTCTTTCTCCTTTCGGTCATCAGCCTGCTGTGTTTACAGGTGCACATCAAAGGACACTGAAGACCTTGTTAAGCCTCAAACTAAGAGGTTGTCAGATCATCTAACAGCATGTGAAACCCCCTTTCTGACGGTGTAATTGCAATAGGCTGAGTCTGAGAGTAACTTTCTCAAACTTACAATTTATAAATCATACCAACATCACACAGTGGTCAAGTGGCAGGGGGGAAGGATAGGTACGGCTTTGAACTTCTCCCTTAAGCGTTCTTTTTTTCCTTCTTCAGACAACCTCTGTCACTTTTCATGTGTACAGCTGATTGCAACACAATGAATGCCTTCAAGGAGACAATGTCCAAAAGTGTGTGCTGTTATCACAATATCACAGTGTACTGTTAAGAATTCAAAGACATTTCCTCCAGTTATTCACCCTTATTTTTTTACCAAGGGGTTATCTGCAAAGTGAGGAAGCTATAGAGCTTAATATGTCAGATTTGGTTTGGCTTCATGTCTTCTTTATTGGGGTTGACTGTTAACTAAGAAACTGTAACAGTCATCGTTTTCAATGACTGCTAACTGTTTCATTTGACAGAAAGTCAATAATAATAATGGTACAATTAAAAATGGTACCATAATCATGCTAGTGGGCAAAAAGGTCACCACTGTTTGCATTACAAGCTCTGAATAATGCACAGAAAGATTGTCTTTCAGTTAGAAAATCTAGGGTTCCAGCAAACACATTTCCACATAGAATCAACCATGAGTTGGGCAACCCCTGCTATACCAGCTCCAGGAAACTATTCGGCTGTGGAACCAGCACCTCTGACATGCCTTTTTTAGGTGACAAGGGAAACTTAAAAATTGCTTTATAACTCTCACGTACAGCACTACAAAGGAAATGCTTGCAGTCACAACCCTTGGTCTATTGTTTAACTCTGCTGAAACTCCTCTGGGTTGAGGTACCAAAAATAGGATGATTGTACAAGTAAAAGGCAGTGTATGAAGACTAACTTTATATAGTGCAGCAGCTTTCCAATGGTACAGAAATGAAGAGAGAGAGAGAGAGAGAGAGAGAGAGAGAGAGAGGTAGGGAGGTGGAAGAGAGCGCAATAAAACAATTTCATAACATTTCAATTAGCTCAATTAAACACACTAATGCCATTTTTTAAATATTGTTGTATAACTAAAAAATTGCCTGTCAGTGTTTTGATATATCATGGCACACAACACCCATCTGGTACCCCACATGGTTTTGGCTAAATCAAATACCAAGAATGCTTTGCATACATTAATTGAACGAGGTGTGTGCGCGAGAGGCTGGACACATGAGCTGATGAGGCGCTGATGAAAGCTCCAACACAGCATACTGATGAAATTAATATTCTTTTTGTCTCTCTGTCTCTCACTCTGCCTCCATCCCTCCCTCATTCTTTCCAAGGCAAATGAAACAGGATTAGCAGAAGAGAGAGGGAGAGATATGCCTGTGTCAGCTGCATGTGTATAATCCCCAGTCTTTATGTCCTGCCAAAATACACAGTTTTGCTTTACCAGTGACTAAAGTGAGGATGGAAACAGAGATGAACACTGAAGAGATACAGAGAGAGAGAGAGTTGTCTTGTGTGGTTTCACGGAGCTGTTCCAGTGTGTGCATTTTTTGTCTCTGTCAGTGTGCATGGCTTTGTTCCACCATGGTGGCTACTCAATACATATTAGTGTGTCGACCCAGCCAATAGTCAGGTAGATATAAAGACTGAACAAAGAGCTATCTATTTAAACTTAGCTATACCCCACAAGGGCTGGTTAATATTGTGCTGTTCTAAGTTGTATAGCTCTGTGCATAAACACACAAAAACTTAAGGAAACACATTTTGCCAGATAAGCCATGAATGTACCGTATATTCATACAGCCACATTCACGCATACAGTGCACATCACAGCATAGTCGATCTCTCTGTGGGTACATCTAGATAAAAATAATAGCATCCAAGAAAACAACAAAGATGCAGGGAAAATTGCACACATTCCGGGAGGGAAAACAGCGCAGCTAGCAGAAAATAGAAGATGTCCAAAAGCCGTGAGTAACTACATAATGCATTAATACCAGCCATGAATTAGTAGCCACAAAGAAACACTGTGGGGAAAAAAATGAACACGTGCCTTCTGAACATACTAGGAACAAAGAGGAACAAAGAGAGAATACACTAGGGTGAATAAACTCAACACCTCAGCAACTTTTACATTACACACAAGCTACTAAAGCAGTAGAACTGAATATGGCAAGACTTCTAAAAATGGTGCTTCTTTTTCAGTCAGTTGCATGACCACAGCCAATCCCTTTAGCTTGGTTAATTTTGGAGACCATCATTGCTTGGTCTTGCTACCAAAATATAATATCATGACTCACCACATTTGTAGCAGTGGACCTGATAACAGGCTGGCATGCCACAGTGTTTTGAGAGCATGCCATCGTATATTATAGGAAAAAAAGACATCAAGGGATTCACTTCTCCCACACCAAATCATTGAAAATTTCCTGAAAGAGTTCAGTTGAAAATTAAATGTTTCAAGGATATCTAAACCGCAAACCAGTAGTTTTGATGTTAGAGAGAAAGCAGTATGTTTATTAGTTGGTTAAAATTTTCTGCCAGTGTGACAGACACAAGCACTGCTGTGAATAATGAGCAATAGCAAGGCAGCAATATCAGTTCAAAATCCAATGCTAATTCTAATTTCATTTGTCAATAAGGTACTGTAAAAAGTCTTTATAGTTCCATATTTGTATTTATTATATCTATATACTTAACCCTCTGAACTCCAAGCAGTTTTTGTGCATTTTTTTCTTTTGCTCCTGCCACATTTTTACTCATTGTGGATTCATTGTTCACTGCAATATAAAGTACTGCATTGTTGTGGGATTTTTTCAATTGAACAAATGCTAGAACTAGGAAAATAGGATGTTTAAATCAGACCAAAAAGCACCAAACAAAGGATAGAATTGTAAAACATGTGTAAACTGTAATTATGTATAAAGTGCTACCCAAAAAAAACCCATGCATTATGGCAAGGCTGGAAGTAGGAGGTTTTCCCTTTGCACACGGCAAGAGTTGAAGTCAAGTTCGTAATGGCCGACAAGGGAAAAACCGCGTAGTCAGCAGAAAGAGGAGGGAGTGGCTTTGACAATGTTACAATTTAATTTAGTGGACGCTTTTATCCAAAGCGACGTACATAGGTAGGTAGGCGGGGCAGCATTAAGGAACATGCCTAAGAGTCCTCACTGGATACCTGCGCCCTGACCAGGATTTGAACCACCAATCTCCCATGCCAAGGTCTGGGGTGTTACTCACTGAGCTATCCAGCTGCTTTTAAGGAAAGGGAGGTGGTTAAACGTTTGACATGATTAGATCACACCCCGGATATGAATAAAGTCAAACAAAATGATCATTGAGACATCGTGATTGGTTTTTAAGAAGGATGGGTTGTGGTTTTCCAGACAAAGGAGGAGAGTTTTGAAGAAGTTTGCATAAGTATATAAGACGATGTAACGCTTTGTTTGGTTAGTTAAAATCTCGAGATTTTGCTCATGTGTGTTCTTGCAGCCTCTGTATTGAATAAACATTATTCGCATCAGACTCTGAAGACTGTTTGAAGACTCTTTCTTGAAAACTTTTCTGAAGACTCCAATAGATGATCCAGAAGTGATTTTTGACTACATGTTTGACAAAGCTGCCTGATCATCACTGGCCTTTAGCAGGCAGACTAAGTCACAATAGCATCTCTATGTGAAGATCACAGCCATGGCTAGAAGTACAGAGAACTCCCTGCAAGTGTTACTAATACTGGCAAAAATGGGGGCTTCACATGCTGTAAGCTATATGACTAAGCCTGTATACATTTTACAACCTCCATAAACTAGGAGTTATTCACACTATTCTGCACATCAACTCTAAGAAAGGTATTTCACAATGCTGAGTGTATCTTCCAATAGCCTGCTCACAACTTGCTCCTCTCTATACGGTTTTTGATTCATGCTACATTTATAGTATATAGTTCATAATCTGACAATTCTGTGTGTTTTTACGGTTTCTGGCTTTGACAAATGGTGTAATTTTGGCAAAACAAAACAAACAAAACAACAACAAAAACATGCATTCATAACCCCCTGGCATATTTTGGGGAAAAATGGTTCAAGGGTATTCGAACAACACAGCTTACTCTCATTCCCATTATGAGTATTTGGTATATCTGGATGAATGAGGTTCCCCTGTTAAAAATGCTTTCCAGACAAATTTGGCTTAATAGGCCATTGCTTAACAAATACAACCCATTGTTTGTGTTTCTGTGTATGTGTGTATATGCGTGTGAATCTGTGTGTGTGTGAGTTTGTGTGCGTACATGCGGTCACAGCTGCTTGTGCCCTGTATTTTGTTTCTAATGCAGTACGCAGCGATGTGTGAGTTCAGCAGATCTGTGTCTTCATGTACTGTATGCTTGTTATCTAGTATACCCACAAGTGCACACCGAGTTTGAGAAGTGCAATTTTTGTGTAGGTTTGTCAATCTGTCACAGTTGTCAGACAACAACAATGCACACAGACAACACTCTGCTATGTTAAATGTTGTATTATCATGCCATCATATCTACTGGTACAAACTGTATGCTAGACATACTAATGTCTAACTTTAGCAGATGAATCAATGTGCACAATAAGGTGTTTCCATTTGTCATCCATGATTTTAATTGGTATTCATAAGTTTTAAATTAATAGATATATTCTGGGTAGATATACAGCTGAATTCTTTGTCCAGTCTGTGGATCCAACACAGGTGCATTGGCCTAATTAAACTCTCTGCCATTGACCTGCTGCCTTGTCTTTCTGTTTTATCTTTGACTGAAGACTGCTGTTGCTGGTCTTGGGTTCACTGCTGCCTGAGGCCTGTACTCTTTTCTCTGTTGCAATGTGAGAGCGTAGTTGGGTTGTTGCTTGTGTTTTTGTGTGGGTAAGGTTGTGCGACATCACTTAAAATCAATATCACAAAAAATGTTACACAAAAAATACAGTTCTGCACATGTTTTTTTTAAGACTAATTATTTACAAGGAGCTGTAAATCATCATATCGAAATTCTTTGGCTTTCTCTCTGTTATATAATATTGTAAAGTATTGACCTTACTATGTTAAGTGCCCTGAGATGATTCATGCTGGGAACTGGTGCTATATGAATAAAACTGAATTTAATAGTTCAGCATTTGTTAAAGTGAAAAATAAAACTACAGGATTTTTTGACACTTCAGGGAATCAATAATTAAACAACTTAAATACTTCAGACATTTTCATTTTCTGAAAAAGGTGCTTAGCAAATTAAATAGCTTCACCACAAGGAGTAGCAAACACTGTATATGGACTGCTGTATCTAAAAAGTCCTTGGGTAAGATCTGCTGTATCCTGCTGTTGCCTTTTTATTCTCAGTATATTCAGTGGAATGATTGTTGAAGATGTTAAAGTAAACTGGTCGCATTTTCTCTTGCAATATGTACACAAAACTCTGTTCAGTTTTGCACTATGTTAACTGAAGCCAAACTGTGTCGACACAACTTACACGGCTTCGTTTTCTGTATCAGCTCTTCCTCGTCTTTACCAGTGTGCTTCTGTTTGTCCAACACTGGCCTGATATTCGCTTTCTTCACTGTCCTTTATAGTTTAGCTGTATCAGGTAAATGTGCAGTATGCAATTTCTGGGTCTCTCAGTCAAAACAATAATAAAAGACATAGAATGTTGATGTCATAAGGTAGCGTTGGATCATAGATTGAACCGCATTGCAGATGAATACCTGACATCATGTTCACAGACTCAGATAGTCACATATGTTTACATTATGTCATTTCATCGTAATGAAACAGCCACAAGTAAAGTTAGATAATTTAATGTTAATTGCTAACTTACTATTAGATGACTTGACTACCCATATAACAATAAAAATAATAATAATAATCTAACCTTTATTAATCCCCTTGGGGAAATTCCTTCTCTGCATTTGACCCATCCTATTCAAAGTTAACCTTAACTATGCATACTAGGAGCAGTGGGCTGCCGCGGTGCAGCGCCCGGGGAAAAGTCATGCCCAAGGGCCCACAGTGGTGGTGACTGGGATAAGCGGTCGCTCTCACTTTCCCACATCAACCTCTTGCCAGTCCGGGGACTCGAACCGGCGACCCACCAGTTACAAGTTCGCTTCACCACCACTGCCCCAAAATTTAGTTAATTTAGTTCTTTTTGAGCCACTCCACTCCACTCCACTTGAGCCGCTTGTGTCCTTTTACCACTGCCCCTACTCTGGGTAACATTAAGTGGAGAATACAGTCGTGAAGGAGCCTAGTATCAAGGGTCAAACCAATCATAGTAAAGAAAAAAACATCAAAAGAGTGGCTAGTGGGCTGCCGTATAGCTCGCTGAGTTAAGGCGTTACCATGTGGGCGCAGGTCGCCAGCAGCAGTCATGAGTTCGAGTCTGGCTCAAGACCCTTTGCTGCATGTCACTCTCCTCTATACCCCCTTTCACCATGTCTCTCTCTATCAATAAAATAGGAAAAACTCCCCAAAAAAGACTTTAAAAAAAAAAAGTGGCTAGCTAGCTTGCCAACTTCCTTTTCTTCTTTCTGCACTCTCTGATGTATCATCTGGTGTTTACCATGGTTCTCTGGCTACAGGAGGTTAAGGGGATGATACGCTGTCGACCAAAATTAGATTATCTCGGGTTAAACATCGTTAGAAACATTTGGGATAAAGTAAGTACACAAACCAACACAATGTATAATACTAGTCTAGCTGTTTTTAGACCTTTTAATGTGGAAATGTTACTTATCATATCTATAAGGGAGCTTGCCTATCACATCTCTTTGTGGGTGTGTGTTGGTGTATTCATATGGTCATTAAATTTTCTCTCCTGACATGGATTAACCCCCCCCAAAACTTGTATAATTATCAAAATTACTTTTTAAAATGTTTCTATCAAAACTATTGCTATGTGCCTTAAATGACTTAGATGTCAGTCTACACTTTTCCTTCCTTTTGTATGCACAGATTTATGAATATTGAAATTAGTACCCACTATTTCCACTCATTTTTTTGCCGCTCACCTGCATCTCAAGCACTCCTGCTCACCTTCAACTCTGCCTAATGAGACTACTCTATGCTGCATAATAGCAAGTTGTAAAATTGGAGTAATCTGCCATTAATGTTCAAACCAGAAACCAAATTTGAAGAAGAATGATACAGAAAACCCCATCCCACAAGTTGTCAGGATTGGTTGCATCGGTACGATGCAGGTTCAAGGCAAAAATGCTCAGCCTTGGCACATCATGAAATCAGCCTTTTGTTTATGATGCATCTTCTATGGTATAAAAAACACTACATGGACATGTTAACAAGGTTGAAAACATGATTTTCATTGGAGGGGGTCTTAAAGATACTGATTAACACAATAACTGTAACTGTCAGTAAGGTAAGCTTTAATTTGTTGTTGAATTTACAGGTGAGTTAAGGCAGCTTCACAGCATTAAAAGCACGCTAACTGCCTGTGTGAAAGAATTCATTTATCGAACATACTGATGAGTAAAACTGGGTCAGTTAAAAAAAAAATCTTCGATTAATTGCCCTGCCTTGACGTGTGCGAACGTGTGTGCGTGCATGCAAAACTGGAATGGGGTGCTCATGCAGAGAAAGAAGAAAAAGTATGAGGCTGATATAACAAGATTCAGTAGTCAGGGATGCAAGAAATGCAAAAGAAAGAATTAGTGAAGCAGAATGAGAATGGGATCCAAAAAGATATTATTGAGAGTATCGGTGAAAGACAGACAGAAAGACAGATGCACAGATGAGATAGACTTGATGCCCATGCGACAATGCTCACCTGAATGGGGATCATTCTGTGGAGCTTCAGTGCCCCCTTCTGGTGAAATCTAGCAAAGCAGCCAATGCAGTAGTTCTCGGTGCAGTCGGCACACAGCTACAAAACAGAAACACACAGTGCCGTCAGTGTGTGTGTGTGGGTGGCCGTGTGTGTGAGAGAGAATATATAAAAGAGATGGATGTGAAGATTTGTGTATTTCTATGTTTTAGGGAAGCAGAAATGTTTGAACATAGAGAGAACAGTATGTGCACGGACTGTATGTGTATGTGCACATCCATGTAACGATCTGCACTGGCAAGGAGAAGAAACTTTTGTTAAGATTTAAACCTAAAGCCGAATATCTTGTCCTTTCCTCTAACCTCAACCTTGCCACCATGCAAACTTTGACAGCAGGGATGAATATTGGAATGGCTTCTCTGGCAGGATGCTTCAAGGTGTGTGTTAAGTGTGTGTGTGTGTGTGTGTGTGTGTGTGTGTGTGTGTGTGTGTGTGTGTGTGTGTGTGTGTGTGTGTGTGTGTGTGTGTGTGTGTGTGGAGGGTGT
>OMNN01101418.1:18393-36280 GCA_900302755.1 Chromis chromis
TATACAGTGACCAAAGGGCAGCAAGAACAATCACAGAAAGTTTCAATCTGCTTTAATTAAAAATCTAAATTATAGCATTAGTCTTATTATTTAATAGCCACACCTCGTACATCCTGAATTGCAGTTTTTGCAGTTTGCTAAATGCAATGTTTAAATTGAATCAATTAACTGTTTAGCCCTAAGATCTTTGGATATCTGAAGCTTTTACATTCTACATATACTATACTATATGGGGGCAGTGGTGGCCTAGTGGTTTGTGAAGCGAACTTGTCTGGTGGGCGCCGGTTCGAGTCCCCAGACTGGCAAGAGGTTGAGATGGGAAAGTGAGAGCGACCGCTTGTCCCAGTCACCACCACTGTGGGCCCTTTAGCAAGGCTCTTAACCCCTGACTGCTCCCCGGGTGCTGTACCGCTGCAGCCCACTGCTCCTAGTATGTATAGTTAAGGTTAAGTTTGAATAGGATGGGTCAATGCAGAGAAGAATTTCCCCAAGAGGATCAATAAAGGTTATATTTACCGTGTAAGACATTACACAGGACACTCACTTTATACTCCAAATACTCAGTGTTCATTTTTTACTTGCTGGAACTCCATTGCATAATACTCAAATGCCTTTGTGTCAAAGGGGAGGACAACCGTCTTCCATTCCTAAAGAACTCGGTGCAGTCAGGCTTTGATGTGGTAACATGTGAAACCCTACACGCCTGGCTTTGTTTACACTAACAGCAGTACTTCTCCATTCACGGAAAATGCGACTAATGTTGGCAAGAAAACACGAGCATTGACGTTTTGTTAGCAGTCGACACTCGGGTCGTCTGCTGGTTCCTGCGGGTGAAATAGTGTAAAAGCTGTTGGTGTCATGGAAAATGAAGGCGTTAATGAAGTGCGCATTGAACACAAACAGAGACAGTATAGTTGGTACTGATGTACAGTCAGTTGTCTCTTGGTTTTATTGCATGTAAACAGACTTTGGTACACTTTATATTCAGTTTGATATGAACCATTAAGTGCTCTGTTGCCAAAAGTCTCCTTTAAAGTTATTTACTCATTACTTAGTAGATCAGTACCAATTGTTCCCTCAGGCCGAGCAATGGAAACACAGCATTTGTTTTAATAGCAATAGAGGTATTTTCTGTGTTTTTAAGTCAACCAAACGAAAAATACAGCCTGTGGTGAAGTGTTTAGGTACCTGCAGTGTTTTTTAGTTATGGATAATATTTCTTAGAAGAGGGTGGAGCTGAAGAATCACAGTTGTTTCTCCTAAGCAGCAATCATGCAAATCAGTTTAATTTATTTACCCCAAATCACAAATTAACCTCACAATGATTTCCACTCTGTTACTGCAGAATACAACTGTCTTTGTCCTTTGACCCTGCAGGAATTGCTCCATGTATTTGCACACCACTGGGCTGACAGTGTTAGAATTAGCATAATTTACACACTGTATTAATAGTTGACGATACAGTCAGTTAGTTATTTTGGTGCCTAATTATAAACAACTCAAACAACCCAAATTAGCCAAATGCAGCTATTTTATACAGGCAGCACTCTGAACTTGTAATGTCATGTGTCTCATAGAGTGACAGTTTTTATAGGGGACCAAAACTCACACTTAAATGGCATAGAAGCTGATATTTGCTGAGTTATTTAGTGTTTCAGGGTCAAAATAGTCTTTCGGTCAGTTATTTTTATCATTTGCTTCTGCAGGCATGATTACCAGGTAGAAGTACACCATAAGGACTCATCTATTTAAGCATTTTTATGTAACTCTCAATTATTGCTCTAAGTTGTGGTTTTTCCAATTGATGATATTATAATTAAAGTACATTAGGGTAAGGATGTAACTAGGGATGCACCATAATATCGGCGCCCGATAATTATCGGTCAATTTTGGCAAATTATGACGTCATACCGAATTCCGATAATAAAAAAAACAGCCGATAACAATGATGATGACAATGCCGATGATAAGATTGCTCGATACAATTTACAGTGTGCCTTGGCCTGATGAAGATCCGTTGCTGGACTCACTCTTCCAAGTTTCACAAGTCGACTTTAAGCGGTTTAGTTCCCCTTGGCTCCGCTTCGGGCCGTTTGTGGGGTTATGTCGGATCTGGTAGCTGGTTCGCTAATACGGTGGCTAACGCATGGCTACATGCTTAGAGCTAGCTGCGGAGGTCTAGGAGGGAATTCTGGTTGGGTTCTTGGGTTATCTTTGTTTTTGGGTGCGGCGTTAATGTTTTAGAGATCGTGTTTTTAGCGAGGGTTGACAGTTAAAGAAATATCGGTTGATATTATCGGTTATCGGCTGCAAGAAGTATAAAATTATCGATTATCGGTTGAAATTGGCATTATCGTGCATCCCTAGATATAACTCTAGTTCTATGAGTATGTGTATTGAGTATGTGGGGTGGCCAGACTTGAGCCTAAGGTGCCACCTTTTGCTCCATCCCTGATGTCATATAGGCTTTAAAATGAAATAATTTAAGGTTTGTATTATTTGCATCTTTTGCCTTTTTCTGACTCCAAAGCAGCTCTGCTTTTATGAAATGTTTACACAGCTAAAAGTAAAATGTGCCGGCATGCAGTCTACCTAACGTCCTACTGTTATTTACTGCTCTCTCTCTGGGAAACATGGCCGCCCCCAGGGGAAGCTCCTCGTCTGTCTGGACTGAAATCCTCTTGTTTGGTCAGATGGACGCCACGGGGACTGAAAGTACATCCTCCTGGTTACATGCGTGTCCACTGCACAGCTATTTGACCTCTGCTCGTTTTGATGAGTGCCTTTGTTTTTGCCCATCTTTCTCTACTTTGATCAAATGTTCTCTTAAAGTGGATTACAGAGATTACACAGAAACTTGGCTCGCACACAAATGGGTTTAATTTCCCAAAGTCAAGGAGAGCAAGTTATGACTGCTGATTTTTTTCTTCTTCTTCTTCTTTTTTTTTTTGAACAGATCTCCACTTTTATGTTCACTGCAAAGATAGAACTATTTAGTTTTATACAGACTTAAATGCAGCTGATAGAAACCTAGCTGCTGTTCTTTTAGTTCATGAAAAGCAGTTTGGAGCTTCCCAGCTTTCACACGGCAAAAGCAATATGTATGACTAGGGCTTTAGTTGCCAGTCATTTCTTATCCAAATTAGTGCGATTAATGATTTAATTTTCTTTTTCTGTTCATTTTATGCCTCCGTTAGTTTTAGATTAGTTGTTTTAGTGCCTTTGAGTGCTACCCGTGTGCTGTCAATCCAACAAATCTTGTCAAGTTACTGTGCTCTCCATTTTCATTTGGCTTTTAAACCAAAATGTGCCAACTGTGGTGCTGTGATGTTTAGGTTTGCACACACTCTGTCAATAGACGCTCATTGAAAGGCAGTCGGTTGAATATTAGAAGTTAAGCATCTTGAGATAAACAGTTGGTGCTGTTGAACTACAGCAACAGAAGGGCCTGCAACAATATGGAAATAGTGATTGAACTGTTTCTAAAAGACCAGAAAAATGGACATAGATGTCAGAGTCAGGAGGCCCCGTTGTCGGCTTCATGAATGCAAGTTTGAGTTTATGGGCCTCATTAAACAAGACAGACTGATGAAGGCCCAGACTGGAAGAGGCCCTGCTGCAGCATAGAAGAAACAAGGAGAGAAGATGACAAGACTGCAAGCAAAGAGGAGGTCGAGGATACAGCAGAAGGAAAGAAACAACCCCAGCAAGTCTGTTTTGATAAAGGTTCAGAAGAATCATCAGAGGTACAACCAGAATCAGAACTGGTTGTTAGTCACCCTGTCAACCTGCAGCCAGAACCAGAGCTGAAGGATGATCATGCTAACTGTACGTCACCTATACCTGATCTACAAACTGTAAGGAGGAATCCAGAACAACTAACAAAGGAGGACAACAGTCAGAGGAGATGGAGGTTCAATAGAAAAGTAAATTAGCAAAAGAGTTCAGTGACTATAGAAATGTATGATTAATATTTTGTTTTTAATATGATAAAATGACTGTCAGACTATTTCTGTTACATAGTTATCAATCAAAGATATATAAGAGCAAAAAAAACATACATTTGTGATTGTACCGACAGAATGTTTATTATACTGTAAGAGTGTAAAGATGAGAATAGGGAAGTACCATGGAAAGTACCAGAGAGGCTGAGGGGACGCAGATGGTTCGGAGAAAAACAGAAGTATTAAATCTGATTCTTTCTTCGGTCACACCAGAACTAAGGAAATCACGAATTGAATACTCAGAATAGATAAAAATAGCAAAAGACTGCTGCAGCGAGCGACAATGGAAAGTACTACTCCTTTACTATCCTCATAGTTTCAATCATAGCATCTGGACTTGCTTGAGTTTCTTGAAGACGTTTCAGAATTGATGAAGCCTCTTGGATGAGAGGTGAAATGTCTTCAAGAAACTCAAGCAAGTCCAGATGCTACGATTGAAACTACGAGGATAACCATGACCTGGATGACTGAGAATCTTCACAGACATACTCCTCTACTAGCATGCCTGCACTAGTTAACCTGTTAAGTACAGAACTGATTTTAAGGTTTTTATTTGTTTTTAAAGCCATGCATGAGTTGGCATCTTGGTACATTTCTGAACTTCTTTGACCCTGTTTTACTTCACAACCTCTCAGATCTGTTCCACGATCGAGGCTGGTGCATTTAGGAGATTGAGCATTTGTGTTAGCAGCTCCAAACATTGGGATATCCTTCCTCTTGAAATGAAAATACTTTAGCTTTCTCTTAGAAAAAAAACTATATTTACCTTTAAAGTCTTACCACAGTACTTAACACAACATAATTCTTATTTAGCTGTTGATTACTTACCTGTTTAGGACACAATGGTCAGAAGAAGTTAGAAAAGAAGCTTCTTGTTTTAGTGTTCTAGTCGTAAAGCTGGTACTGAATGATTATGCTTTAGGTCTGAGTGATTACAGGTTCTGTAGGACATATATTATCCACAGATGTTCTTTAGTTTCACAAGAAAACATATATTAGTTGAAAACGTACATGGATGTTGACTTTATAAACCCTTGAAAAACTATAATTTTATCTGGCTTTATAGCTTTTACAATAAGCCTGTGTTCTTGTTTAAATGTACATGTAAGTCCTCTGGCTTTATTTTCAGCTAAAGCAACCAAAATAGGATAAAGATATTAAAGGAACATACCCCTGAAGAGACGATACTTCTCATTCCTGACAGTGAAATGGATAAAACTGCAAGGAATGAAGATTTTAAGCTGCTCATTTTCACTAGCTTTTTAGAGATGTGCAACTAGCTATTTTATTCCACCTACTCTGGGTTTAGGGCTACATTTAAATACTTGAGTAAATGAGGTGGTCAGACAGTAGACATGAGTTTAGTTGGAGGTGGTTTTACGGTAAGCCAGGTGTGTGACCACTCACAGCACTCAGCAGGTTTTATATATTACGTCTATTCCCCTTGTCCAGTGTTTGGTGATGGACTTGCAGGTTGTTTTTAGACGACTGTGAGCACAAAAAAAATTGGAATATCTGCAGCTCTGTGAGGGATTTTGGGCCCTAAAGGCAAAACAGAGCATCCTGAAGGAAGGTTTTGTTTTGGTACCGACACCATAACATGTAAATGACAGTTTCAGATCATTTAATTGTGTTTATTCTGTTTGACTGAAGCATCCACTGGTACTAATCTTGAATTGTGTTAGCAGAATTGTCAATAACACAAGTCACAAGTCCTTGAACAGTCTTTGAGCATCCTCTGTTAAATCTACTCTCACCTGTCGGACAGTAAACAAAAAGACATAGCCCATACTGGTCCCTTTACAATTATTTGATTCAGTTTCCTCAGTTGGTTAATGCTGCCTGTCATTACACTTTCTGTAATTAGATTCATGATATCTTACACTTATGACTTGCATTTAAACTAATAACTCCTTACTGATTGTGAGGTCTGGTGTCCCTCAGGTCTCTATCTTGGGGCCCCTACTGTTCTCTGATTACATGGCAGTGGTCATAACTGTGGTCATGCTACTTTTAATTTATATCCTCAGTGTGATTAAGCCTTTCATTTCTGTGAACATTTTAATTTATGTGTGCTATCTGTATAATTAAATGGATATCAGTCAGGCAAGCAGAGGTGTTGTCTGATCCAGAACTACCACCCTGAATAAAAAAAACCCCTACATTGCACATTTTATCTCATTTTTTAGTATGGTTGTGGCTTTGACTCTTAAATTTGACTCTGCTCATAGGTTGGGTTGTGCTGTTCACGCTGAAAGCACAGAAAGAATGTGATTGTGCCTTCAGTCTACCTGCAGACAGCAGCACAGTGTTCATTTCATTTCAGGTTATTTCCCCCCCAGCTGGTATTTGTTACATTCTCATCAGAACTTGCCCACCTCAGCTATCACAACAAAATACCAGAGCGAGATGGTCCGGGTATAAATACTTTGCTCTCAATGAATCTCCCTCAGGGTGTCACTCTGCATTCAGCCCAATCCCTGCTGGCTGCCTGGACGCTAGCTGCCCTGCATACTGAACGTCAGACTTTGTGGCACGGAAGAAAACATTTCCTGCACTTTTTGCTTTGAATGAGGTGACACGGAGTTACATTATTTTTGCATGTACGGTCACAAACAATGAACGTGCTAGTGGATCCCATGTAGCATATTTACAGTGCTGAGATTTTCAAAAAGGTCAGAGGAGATGGAAGGTATTTGTGTAGGATGCATGTCAAGAGTGGGACTAAACAGGCCTTTAGTGGCAGTCACACTAAGCTTTCTGCCGGGCAGCAGGCATTCTTCCTCCATCCCCTATCCCATGAGCCTCTGCTGCTTGGACAAAGTCCTCTTTGTATGCCCATGGCTCTTGGCTAGAGCACACAGAGCTTTGAAATTGCGTTTGAACGATGGGATTTTCATTTCTATCCCTCCTTTTCGTGCTTGCTCTCACCCCACTTTGCTTTCACTCTGCACTGAACCTCACCCCCTCCGTCAACCCTTCCTCACCCACCCTCCCACCTTTCTCTTAGCAACTGGTTGAGTGGGACAGTATTGCATTGACACCAACACTGTGCTTGTTACCAGCTGGGTTTTCTGCTAGATTGCATAGATAGACAGCATCAGTTTGTCATCAGGAATTAGAAAATCTCTCCTTTAGAAACAGTCTTAGTCACCTATTGTGTTTTAGAAGAAGTTTAGGGAATTCATTTTTAATTCCCTAAGCTTCAGATTTCTAAATATTTTTGATGACCAGTGACAGCTGTCAGTTGAAAGTGGTTGAAATTAGTTTATCTGAACGTCCTGTACTGGTGTTATTCATGCTGTTTTACTCTAATAACTTGGACAGCATTTAAGTATTAAATAATCTTACTTATTTTGAGGTGTGGCATCCCTCAGGTCTCTATCTTTGGACCCCTACTGTTCTCTGGTTACATGGCAGTGGTCCTAACTGTGGTTATGCTACCTTTTATTTACATCTTTAGTGTGATTAAACTCATTAATTTCTATAAAAAAGTGCTTGTTACCAGCTTGGCTTTTGCCAGATTGCATGGATAGACAGCATCAGTTTCATCAAGAATTAGAGAATCTGCCGCCTGCTGTCTATTGAGGGAAGCTTAGGAAATTATTCTTAATTCATGAATTTCCGGTTTATACATATTCTTTATGTCCTGTGACAGTTGTCAGTTGAAAGTGGTCATTTAGTTATGAGAACGTCCTCTACTGGTGTTATTCATGCTGTGTTACTCTAATAACTTGGAAAGCATTTAAATTTTAAATAATTTTACTTATTATGATGTATGGCGTCCCTCAGGTCTCTATCTTTGGACCCCTACTGTTCTCTGGTTACATGGCAGTGGTCATGCTACCGTTTATTTACCTTAGTGTGATTAAACTCATTCATTTCTTTTTAAAAAACGTGCTTGTTACCAGCTTGGCTTTTGCCAGATTGCATGGATAGACAGCATCAGTTTCTCATGAATTAGAAAATCTCTTGGAAAAGCAGTTTAAGTCATGTACTGTGTATTAGAAGAAGCTTAGGGAATTAACTTTTAATTAATTCATTTCAGGATTTTAAACATGTTTGATGTCCTGTGCTAGTTTTTAATTGAAAGTATAAATTTCTTTAGAGTAAAATGCGATAACTGCTGGACATAAATTGTAATTAGTAATAGACTGTAGTTTGAATATGCAGAATCAGACTGTGGATTCTGGGTGTTTTACTTTTCCTTATCTTGTGCTAAAGTTTATTAAGACAATGTGTTTCCTTCAGCACAGTGTTTTTATCTTTACTTCATATGGAAGAAAATAACATTTATGGATTGTTTTACTACTATTGCATCATCACTGTAAACTATTTCATGCTGCTCTGTTGAAAAAAGCACCTTTACTGCCCCGTTCTTACTTTTTTAACACTGTGCACATTTAAGGATTTCAGCAGTAGATGCTCTGTGTGAGTCTGCACCACTGAACTCTTTGCCCTCACTTTGCACTGCAGGCCCATTGTTTGCATGCAATTTTGGCCCATATCGGTATTTAAAGCTTGTTTTAACTGTTTACTGTAATCAACCTAAATCGCTCTGGATAGGAGTTTCAGCTGAATGTGTGTAACGCACATGTAAATTATTCCCTCCAAGGTGTTATTAAACAGGTTGCGGTGACTTAAGCTAGTTGCAGCTTGTGGGAATGCGTGTGTGTGTGTGTGGGAATGTGTGTGTGTGTGTGCCAGCAGACAGTTTATCCCCACCTAGTAATCTTACAGCAGCTTGTCTGGCTCGTACCTGCTGTTGTTGTTATTATGCCGCAGAAAACACAATAAGGGGAAACTGCAAGCCTTCGCCTCATTTACTATTCGGCCGCACAGCTGACTGAATGAATGAATGACTCAATGCGGTGGATGATGTGATATTAAGTGAGGCATGTATGCAAACGTCTGAATTTCACCTGCAAAGTACAGTTAAGTTACGGACTCAGCTCTCAGGTTAGAGTGGATTATTGTCCTTCCTCTGTGGTGCAGCTTGTTTTTACTTCCACACATAAATAAGACAAATTAACTTTGCAAGCTTTCAAGACACTTTTCAGCTTTCAAAATATATTTATCTGTGACATTTTGGTGCTCAACCTGATGAAAACTGTGTGTTGGAGTCTGTTTGAAACACCTACACAAGTTAAAAGTATGTAAAAGTTGCTGTTAATGTTTATTTAATGAATTCTTAACTTAAGACCAGGGTAGCTCATATCATTTTCTTCTCAGAGATGCTTAGTTTCTGTAGTCTTTTTTTTAAACTCATGACACTTGTTTTACCTGCTGTTTTAGACTGACAGCATTAAAAATCCAAGAGAAGCTCTGAATAAGTTAAGTTTGAACTAATCTCTGTAGTCAACACACTGGTGCTAAAGTATTAGCAGCCCATTATGTAATCAGATCAGCCAGCTTTGTTATTATCACACACAGACACATGCATGTTTTGTACTTGTGAGGACCCTCACTGACATAATGCAGTCATTGACCCCTACACCCCCCTTTTAACCCACAAAAAGCCTCTTGAACAAGTGAGGGCCAGACTAAATGTCGTCACTTTCCAAGAAGGTAGAAGTTAAAATCATCTCACAAAGCTAGACTGGTAATGTTATATAGAGCAAGACAATATATTCAAGCAATTCATCCAAATAACAGAACTATATAGTTGGAAAATTTTGTGTGCAGACCAATGATTTTATATAAGTTTCCTATTCCAGAAATTTAAAAAGATGTTCACAGTTTTGAATAAACCAAATGAATGTGGCTGACATGCTTACTCACATCAATAAATCAAAATACTGAGTAGGAATCTAGGGTTTCAGCTCCATGTAAGGTAATTAAATTATTTATTTCAATTTTATTATTTATTAAGTCCCAGGTGGTGGAACCCCTAAAAAAATCATCTCTGTATATCAAGTTTACAATTTTATTTACAAATTTTCATCTTAAAATAATCCCTTCTTGCCTTAAAATGGCTTAGCTGCAACTCTACACTGTTGCTTCCTCTTGCAAATCTATGAAGTGTCCACCCATTCCTCCTCTCTGACTGCAACTCGAGCACACCAGCTCAGCTCTAACTCTGCTCAAACACTGTGAAACTACTCTAAACTATGTAACGGCAAGTTGTAATATTGCAGTAATTCAGTAGCACATGTTTGAACCAGAAAATGATTCTGATTCTTACAGGATTGGTTCCTTAGATTTGTTACATATGAAACCTGGGAAGTCTTCATTTGTATTTTTGACACCATCAATGCTTTAAAAAAACACCTTTAAACTGACTTCAGTTTAAAGGTGTAATCGCTCAGACATGGTGCTTACTGCTTAAATCATTCATGATTTTTCTTGTAGCATACAAAAAACCCACCATATTGACATTTTAACAAGGTAAAAATCTTGAGGGGATCTTTAGTTATTGCTTTTATTGCCGGAGCAGCCAGGGTAGCGCAACAAAAATACAAACATCATGAAAGTAGAATTCCAAAACAATTCACAGTATTACTAACATAAACATTGAAGTAAAGTGTTATTATGGAGGAATATCTCCTAATATACACACAGTATCTAATCCCCATCCAATATTAAGCTTACATTTAACTAGATTTACTGCATTGCTGTGTTTACACCAGACGAACTGATTTCCATCTGACTGCCTGCAGTGGCGAGTGTCTAATGTGTAGTCGTGTTTAGTGCAGCATCCTTCTGAATGAATTGACACAGCAGGAGTCCCATTTGCTGTGACATTGCTGGTGAAGAACTGCAGTAATCAATAACAGTAATGGTTGCTGTGCTCTGTTTAGGGGGGCAATGTCAGAGGTACAGTCAGCTGTATTCAGGCCTGTGTCACACATCGTTTCATTTTTCAAAGAACTGGACTCTTTTTTTTGGTTCTTAAATTCAAAAATCTAAACGAAAAGTCAGTTGTTTTTAACTGAAGCTCTGAGGATTACCATGACCTGGATGACTGAGAATCTACAGACATGCTTTTCTGTAAATAAGCTGTAGCTCCAATCATACACCATGTACTGGTCTTGTGTGGTTGTTTGCTCATGACAATGCTCTTACATGGGCCTGCTTTCATGAAACGGGCTGGTGATTGTTCATTCGGATCTCAGATATTGTGCGCACTCGTTGGAAGAAGCTGCGATTGTGTCGACGTGTTTGAATAGCACTGGAAAGTATTTATATATCGGGTCCTGTTGCGATTGTGTTTGGCTCCGTTTTAGTGCTACTCTCTCAAAATTCAAATGAGAAGACAAGGGGAGGGAAAGCCAAGCCACAGCCGGAGAATAGGCTAGTTTGTGGACCATTTCCTAATTGTTAATGAGGCGCTTCAGGGCAGTTTGCCAAGGCTGGAGGGCCAATGGTTGAAGGCCTGTTTGAACAGCGCAGGGGGGGCAGAGAGGGAGAAGCTGTGGGGACACTGTCACTGAGGGGACCCCTAAACCCCATCGGCCCCCTCCTACCTGGTTCACAAAGTCCTGGAGCAGGCAGCCGAGAGCCGCCGTCACTTCCACCCGAGACTTTAATGAGGGTCTGAGCTGCTGCTTCGGGACTTTGCTGGACTCTTCTGATTAGCAAAAACCCCTGGGTCAGCTGACTCGGAGAATAAAGTGGGGTCAGTGAGATTTTAAAAGATGTCCAACAACAACAACAACCAAGAGGAGAAGGAGGAGAAGGAAGAGGACACGGAGGGGAAAGGAGAGGAGGTCATGGTGAAAATCCCCCCACCGCCACCTCCTCCTGAGGTCAATGGGAAGAGTCCAACTGAGGACGACAAGCCGCTGCCCAAACCTTTGCCCAACGGCCACCAATGCCAGCCTATGAACCGCAGTATTTTCCCTCTGTCCACAGTCTCACCTGCAGCCGAGAGGATTCGCTTCATCCTCGGGGAGGAAGATGACGGTCCGGCGCCCCCGCAGCTCTTTACCGAGCTGGATGAGCTGCTGTCGGTGGATGGACAGGAGATGGAGTGGAAGGAGACGGCCAGGTAGGAAGCTCTGAGGCTTGTAATGATGCTTAGAAACCTTCTCCATTGACTTTCACTAGTAAAAACACAGCCCAGTGCCTTTGAAAGCTCCTCTATGAAGTAAAACTCTTAATTAAGTGTGTAAAAATATACCTCAAAGACTCTTATTTAGATGGTTTTAAATCCCAGATTGAAAAAAGTGAACATTTGTGAACTTTAGCCATCTAAAATGGAGCTCCACAGGTTTCTCCTGTGTGGCCCACTAGTGGGGTGTGATGGGATGGTTGTTTATACATCATTAGCATTGGATGAGTGAAGCTCTCTCAGGGGGAAACTGGATCCCCAGGCTTCTGTTTGAGGCACCAAATGAGTTGATTTGTCTTCCTAACCTCTGACCAACTGTACTGCAGATAGAAGTTTGGGTTGGTTAGGATTTGAAGAACTTTCAAAAATGCCTTTACTTCATCTTAATAAAGCCTTTTTTTTTTTTTGTAACTTTATTTTTATTGATGATTTTGCACCAAACATTTACTTGGGTGCAGTACAGTGGTCCAGACTTAGAAAAGCAGGCATTTGTATATACAGCAATTGTTCATAAGGCTATATAAGCTTTATAGATCAACATGTTTGATAGTTCTAGCAGAGTAGTTGCTCCCAATTTTATATATATGTATGTATTTTTTTATAACAATAAAAGGGTAACAGAACAGATAACAAACAACTGGACAAGTGGGAAAATGGTGCAATCTTATTACAATTTAACTCCCTCCTTAATTATTTAAACAAAGTCCCTTCTGATGTCTCTAATATATTGTCTCCATTTGAACCAAATCCGGTTAGTAATAAAGCCTTTTAAGGTCAAGTTCTGTTAATATTCGAGTTAAAAGCTGGTTGGAAATTAAGTTTTGTCCAACTTTTATAATGACAGATGATAAATTTGTCCAGCTTAGATTAGCACCAGTAGATTTGTCAACATTTAAACAGTGACATTATGTGGTTTTCCTTAATTTAACCTCAATTTGACCAAATAAATCGATAAAAATGCAAATTAAGCAAAAGTTCTTTATGACTTTTAAGGGGAATATTGTTTCTGGTCATGTCATGTCAACCATCTCGGAAAGAAATGATAGAAAACAAACAAAAATTGCATCTTCCTGGGGTTGCTTCAAAGATACAACAAGATAGATTCTATTGTCGTTCTCCCAAAACACAACATTTAGTCTACAGGGGAACAAATCTGCATTTTTTCAGTGCTACACATTGCAAAGCCAAAATATGTACAAAGTAAGGTGTGATAAATAGGAAATAAAACAAGCACCAAGATAGTTTCTGAGCCAAATAGCAGAATGTGTGTGTTTCTCCTCAGTCAAGAGTTTTAGACTGATAATAAAACTAAAGGAATCAATAGGATTTATCGACAGGAGGATCATCAGGGTTAAATTGTTAAAAGTGGAGGACTGCAGTTCCAGATCCTTCAAATAAAGAACTGTTACTTAACTTTTAAATACTTGTATATTCCTTCTAACAAAAGGTGAAAGACACAAACCCTGCATCTTTAATGATAAACTTATTATTCTGCAAATAGCTGCAGAGATTAAGAGGTGGTGCGATGTGTCTCCAAGAGCACTCAGGGGAGCTCAGACTGAATAAAAGGTCTCACAAGTGCCGGGTAGCGCTGGGCGTCTGCCAAGTGCCGTCTCAGCGGCCAAATTGGCCAAATAAAACGCCGGTATAGAAACAGCTGCTCAGTACCAGTTCACTTTCTCATCCGTCTGACTCTGAGGGAGGCGGGAGGGGGACTGATTAAATACACACTGACTCAAAGAGAAGTCACAGTTCTGCATCTGAATTTAAGAACTGATCATTTTATAATATTAAAAAAGGAAAGAAATCTGCAAAATGATAGACCTTTATCAGTTTCTTATGCACCCGTCTGACTGGTTTGCATTACACAGCTCCTAATTTGACTTTAAGTATAAATAAAATTAAATAAAAGACAGTTTGGAAGGGCTGAAGTGCATTTATTTACCAAATATTAAGATAAGTTTTGAGTATATTTGGGAATGTATTACTTCTTTCCTGCTGATGATTCATTTATGGTCATTTTTTCTGCCCATTTTCTGAAGGCAAAGTTTGATATTCAATAAAAAAA
This sequence comes from Chromis chromis, assembly GCA_900302755.1. Classification (NCBI taxonomy): domain Eukaryota; kingdom Metazoa; phylum Chordata; class Actinopteri; family Pomacentridae; genus Chromis; species Chromis chromis. Next base: position 32,519 of record OMNN01101418.1, read on the forward strand.
AACCCTACATGACCATAGTATTTCTCAGATGTCATCTTTTTTCCTGTGAGGTTGTTGAATATTCTGACATCAGCCTAATAATAGTAATAATAATGGCAACAGGTGAGGCTCTAATGTATAATAACAGACATGAAACAGACATATGTGCATTATATTGGAAGGAATCACTTTGATATCAGCTTCATTTATCTCCATATGTTGTGTCTGGCGTAGTTTCATGTCCTCCAATTATGCTATTTATATGTTAATGTATGTCTTTAATGTTCTGAGTTGCGCTTCAATTTAAATGTTTATCCAAGATTGTGACAAAAAAAGTTTGTTCTAATTGTTTTTTTATCCCTCCAGGTGGATCAAGTTTGAGGAGAAGGTGGAGAAAGGAGGCGAACGCTGGAGTAAACCACATGTGGCCACGCTGTCCTTACACAGCCTGTTTGAACTGAGGACCTGCATAGAGAAAGGCACCATCATGCTGGACATGGAAGCGTCCACGCTGCCTCAGGTTGTCGGTAAGTTCACCTCTTATGGTCCGTTTTCATCTGTGAGGACTAAAATATCAACCATTGTGTCAAAATATAGTCTGTAGGTCTAACATTGTTTTATTTATTTCAACAAAGATAATAAATGGTAACTAATCTCAGCCAACAATTACTAATGTGATGTAGGTTTATAGCTTGTATAGATTACTTTCACATTCTTATATTGCAGTGAAAAGTAGTCAGACAAAGGTGAAGGTGGAGGGTTTGACTTCTAAGATAAAAGTCTTCATCTAGAGTCATGTCAGTTTAGCGTTTTACTTTTATAGTTTTTAACCAAGGTCATAATCTGCCCCTAAACTTTTCTGATATAACAATTAAAAGGATAATAATTCTCGTTGCCTGGAGTGAATATACATAAAAATATTGATGATGAATATTTGCAAAATGTGAAATATAAGTTTATATCTCAGAATTAGGTTGATTAACCCTTTAAGTCCTAGTGTGTCATTGGGCAAGCGCACTTTGGAATACCGTAAATATGTCACTGTTTGTTCTATCGGAAAAAAAATCAAACGGTTTCTGAAAGTTGAGGCGTTGCGCTTTACAGCCAATATGGTGTCATTACGGTAATTTCATCCGTGCCCCCCCAGGAATCTGCAGGATGAAATTACCGTAAAATTACCGTAACTCTTATAATAGGCAGTAAATCGTAAATAACTGCCAGATATTGAAAGTTTCTTCTGAAAAAGTGAGCACAATCACTCACAGGACATTTTCTGACCCTTTTGTAGTCAAGATAAGAAAAAAAGACCAGGTGGACATTTTGAGGCTCAGGTCTTAAAGGGTTAATCAAAGTCATAATCTGCCCCTAAACTTTTCTGATAACAGTGAAAAGGATAATAATTCTTGTTGCCTGGAGTGAACATGTATACAAATATAAAAATATTGATTATGAATATTTGCAAAATGTTAAATATATAAGTTTAAATCTCAGAATTATGTTGATTAACACCATAATTTAGGGTTTTCCTCTACAATGTAATGATATTATCTCTGGTTTTATCATTAATTTATTGTCCATCACATGTGGCTCTGTGTTTTTACTGCCGTATGATGCCAGGTTTGAAGCACATCACAAGACTCCCAGGTTTCTTTCTTTCCTTCCTCTCTTTTGTTTTGAGAGCAACAAAAGGCCACAGCGGAGGTCCGGGCTGCACTGGACCTTTTGGACTCAAATAGTAGTTTGAAAACTTCCCAATTTGAGGACAGCCAACCCCGTCCAGGGATGGTTATGTCTCGGCCCTCCCCTGTCATGCCACCACCCTTGTGTCTGCATGAGGGAGCAGGAGGAAGAGTTACCACTGGGACTGATTAATGTGAAGTAATTGAGTGTGTGCACAGGACTGCACGGGGCCCCTTTACTCTCAGGCCTGCTGACTTGACTGATGGGCCATTAACAGCGCCGACGAGAGGAGAAGCTCCCCGAGGCTGCTTTCTGTCAGCGTTCGGGCTTCTGACCTTCTTTTTAAAAATAGGCTAGACCTTTTGATTGAGCCATTTCACCAAGCCACGAAGACTCTGACGCAGGAGCTGTACAGTCTGGGAGGCTCTAATTCAGTCCTGATAAGTGTGACAAGGCTTTTTATGGTGACCGAGTCTGCGTGAAGGGAAAAAATAGACCCACAACATGAAAACATGATTTCAAATAACAATATGGGGTCATTTTAGGCATCGTGCACTTTCACTTAAAGGTTTTTAGGTGTTTAAAAGGTGCTTTTTTCATTAATTAAAGAGCTTTTGGAAATAAAACTAGGTTATGTAACATTGTACTGCTGAAACAATTAGCACTTTAGCAGTAAATTAGATCGGATTAGATTGAACTTTCTTGTCTTTGCACAGAGTAGACGACAATGAAATGCAGTTTAACATCTAACAAGAAGTGCAAAAGCAGCAGTGAAATGCATTTAGATGGTGTGTTACAGTATAAATAGAGTAAACAGTGTTGTCAGAGTGGTTTGAACACACTAAATATATAAATACAGTAGCTGTAGATGACAATATATGAATAGAAGAATGATGGTAAACAATCCTAACTACTAAATTCTTTGTATAGATAATTTATTAACATTAACCCTTTAAGTCCTCGTGCGTCATCGGTGACACGTTTGGGCTAGCACACTTTGGAATGCCGTAAATATGTCACCGTTTGTGCTATCGGAAAAAAATCCAACGGTTTCTGAAAGCTGAGGCGTTACAGCCAATATGGTGTCATTACGGTAATTTCATTCGTGCCCCCCCCAGGAATCCGCTGGAGGAAATTACCGTAAAATTACCGTAATGACACTATATTGGCTGTGAAGTGCAACAACATTGTCATTACGGTCATTATGGTAATTTCATCCGTGCCCCCCCAGGAATCCGCTGGATGAAATTACCGATAGCCTAACTGTTATGTTGCGTGACCCACATGCAGAGACGTAGCGGCTGACCCGGGTTCGAGTCCAACCTCGGGCGTTTACCGCATGTCCTTCCCCACTCTCTCCTGTTTCCGACTCTATCCACTGTCCTATTGAATAAAGACGAAAAGCCAAAAATAAACCTTAAAAAAATGTAAAAAATAATAATAAAAAAATTTACCGTAATGACACTATATTGGCTGTAAAGTGCAACGACATTGTCATTACGGTCATTACGGTAATTTCATCCGTGCCCCCCCCCCAGGAATCCACTGGATGAAATTGAATTATTTGTTCATTCGTGCCCCGAATGAAACCGAAAAATTACCGTAATGACACTATATTGGCTGTAAAGCACAACGAAAAAATGGGAACAAGCACTCACAGGACATTTTCTTACCTTTTTGTAATCAAAATAAGAAAAAAAGACCAGGTGGACATTTTGAGACTCAGGTCTTAAAGGGTTAAGTAAGATGTTTACTCTGAAGCTGTGTGGCCTTTTTTTGCATTTATGTCTTCAAACTCCTTTAACTTTTGAATTATTTTCATCTAAATTGAGGAAAGTGAAATGAAACACTACAATAATTAAAAAAAACCCTGTTGTTGTTGTTGGATGTAATATTGTAGCGTCAAGTCTTAAATGCAGCGTGATCAAACTCCAATACTGAAATCATCTTCCTCTCTCTGCATCTTCAGAGCAGATCACCGACAACCAGATCGAGATCGGCCAGCTGAAACCCGAGCTGAAGGACAAGGTGATGTACACGCTGCTCCGGAAACATCGCCACCAGACCAAGAAGTCCAACCTCCGCTCTCTGGCCGACATCGGC
>OMNN01101421.1:1511-11879 GCA_900302755.1 Chromis chromis
CAATATCTTAGGAATGTGGGATCATAGAGCTGTGGAAACATAGGCACGTTCCTGATTTTATAATGGTAAATACCGGTAAATGATCTGCACTTATATAGCACCTTTCTACCTTAGTGGTACTCAAAGCGCTTTACAATGTGTTTCTCATTCACACATTCACACACCAATGGCGACAAACTTCCATGCAAGGTGCTGCCTGCCATTGGAAGCCAACTTGGGGTTCAGTGTCTTGCCCAAGGACACTTCGGCCAGTTGGGGGAACTGGGGATCGAACCATCAACCTTACAATCAGTGGACAACCCGGTCTACCACCTGAGGGCGTGTTCACACTGGGCAGTTTAGTGCGCACTCGAGATCGATTCTCTCTTTGGTCCGTTTTTTTTTTGCTGGTGTGAACAGGGACTAGTTGGTGCGCACCACTTTTAGTGCGCACCAACTGGTTCACTTGAAGAGGTGGTCTCGGGCCGCTTCGTTTGCTCTATGCAAACGTACTATCCGGAAGCGGAGCGTATGAAATTAGTTCTAAACGGGACGGGACAGAAGCACACTGCAGCGCGCTAGTAACAAAGCACGTCTCCTCCTGGAGTGCCTTATGATGCGTCTCCTGTCCTGTTCGTGCCACAACAACATTGTTTCCAACGCCGCTCTGGACTCCGATAAAGACATAATCAGAAACATTACACATAGATAACGTGTAGCTCGCTACGGCGAGTATGGTGAGAAAACTAAGTATCTCTTCCATATTTAATAACAATAGCTCAATGCACAGCGTGATTCGCGTCACCAAGTGGTCCACTAGAGCGCACTAGACTTCGAGACGTTGGACAAGGTCCAGAAAATCCACGCTTTTTTTCTGGTCCACAAAAAATTTGCATTTGGTTCACTTCAGTTCACTTCAGTAAATGTGAACACAGCCTAAATATGCAATCACAGTAGACCTAAAAACGTAGAAACTCGCCCCCTCTCCAAATGAAGATCTGGCTGTGCTGTCCTTTAACAACCTTTACCATCAGTACAGGAGGATTTGTATGCTGAAAACACAGGCCCTTTAAAGATCAATGGACAGGAACGATAGCTCTGTTATCGACCAAAGCCTCCTGTATAATGAAGTTCAAGTGCATCAGTATGTACCAACATGTAAACAGGGCCCTTGTATTTATTTAAGTGTGTTTGTAGGTGTTCAGCCATCCAGAAACGTGTCAAAATATGCATGCATACATTTGTGTGTGTGTGTGTGTGTGTATGAGAGAGAGCGAGAGAGAGAGCGAGAGAGAGAGCGAGAGAGAGAGCGAGAGAGAGAGCGAGAGACCATGCATTGTGTATGGATCAAAATTTTCATTAAGGGTAAGGCGTGTTTTAGCCTTAAAGGAGCAATTGAGCAGCCCACACATCTGTTCTGAATGTGCCTGAAATGCACATGAACATCTGTGTCTGCAAATGCAACTGTCTGTTATCATTTTATACATGTATATTCTATATGTGTGTGCGTGTGCGTGTGGATGGCTGCAGGTGTGTGCATCTGGTGTGCTTGTCATAGCTGGAACACCCCCACCAGGGATTGTTTCCCTCCAAGTCTGTGATCTACAGGGAGAGATAAGTGATAGCATTAGCCCACAGATCAAGAGTACGCCCGAGCTTGGGGAACCACACATGGTCAAAATGGCAACGTCAATTCATCTTGTGGGCAAACAGCACAAGGCCGGCTTCATTTGTTCCACTATGAAAGCCGTGTATTTCTTGGAGCTGCTGATAAAATGCTTGGAAACACAAATTACCTTCAAACAATGCAATTCATAAAAACATGAAACATGTCTAATAAGCAAGAAATTAAAGGGGAAAAAAATGAAATAGTTACTAAATGTATATATTAAAATCATTTTACCCCTTTTAGACAATTCATTAGTGAATCAAATTGATTAGAAAAGTGAAGACCGGATGCGTACGAATCAATACTACTGTCATAGTGTTTTAAAACAAAATTTATTAGGTACAAAATGTGTTGGTCTTTTTACAGTTTTTATCACAGCTTGATTGATATGAGGTCTATGTGACATTTAGTGCAAAATGTACGTGGGAATGAAACGTGCATGTTTTAGGCCTTGGTTGTGCCAAAATATAGTAGAAAAACACTTAGTCTAAAGTCTAATTATTAAAAAGTTGTTACAACATAACAAATGTATTTTCTGATTTCTACTGAGCGATGTAGCAAGTGAGTCGCCATGATGAAGTGATGTCAGTACGTACGTAACAGTGTTGGTTGCTTCTGTTAGCGAATCTACAATTCTACAATTTCATTTAGCAGACGCTTTTATCCAAAGTGACGTACATAGGTAGGTAGGCAGGGCAGCATTAAGGACCTTGTCTAAGGGTCCTCACTGGATACCTGCGCCCTGACCAGGATTTGAACCACTGATCTCCCATGCCAAGGTCAGGGGTGTCACTGAGCTATCCAGCTGCTCAACACAGTGAAGCATTTCTGAACCGCGTTGAACATATTCCTGTTAAAATGGAGGAAGATGAAACTGACAGACCAGTGTAGACCACTGTAAACCCACCACTGTATGTATTTGAACCAATACAACGTGGAAACTGTGCAATGGTAACATTAATTCACTGCTTGACCTCACGGTTTTCCATATGTTTGTTTGTTTGTTTTTTTATGGGAAAAGCGAGCTGAAAGGCTTTTTGCACATGTTGCAAAGGGAAGAAACATGGGGAAGATAATAGAATTGAGAACACCTGAGGATAATCTAAAGTTTGGGGTCTGGATTGGCTGCTTTGGAAAACGTAAAGTCAAGTTAAGAAACTTTTTTTTTTTTTTTGAGGTTTGCATCAGCTCTGAACTCTGGCGGAGGAATCAAGTGTAGTCTATGGAATGAAATGACGAGAGTTTAGAATACTTTGATGACCCGGTGTTTAGAAAGGTTGAAGTTCGTTTGTCATTTTGGCTGCTATATTGTATAGCCAAGCTCCCATCATTTGCTGGGGGACAACAGGTGTTCAGAGTGAAACGTGTTCAGTAAGAGACATTCAGAGGCGTTGTGTTGAACTTTGATAAGAACTTCATCACTGACAGCAACAAACAGCTACCAATCTGTGACAGGTGTCAGGGAATACAGCTCTTTTGCGGTGGACTGATGTCGCTGTTTTCAGAGTATGTTGGGTGGTCAGCAGATCAACGTTATAGCCCATGAAACTGAACACCAATGGGACACCACGCTTTAGTCTGTTGGTCCAGTGAACGACTAGCTTTCTGGACTCACAACTTATTACATTATTAGCAAAATGTTATGACGTTATTGGATCCTAAAATCAACCGTTAAAGAAATCATGTAATGTAGCCTCTTTAGTTGAGGCCTAAATTGCTGTAGTTTAAGGGTTTTAGTTAGTGTGTCAATGGTGGGAATTATGGTTCCAAAGGCATCTAAAGAAAAGTCAAGCATCATCTTTGATATGCTGCCTACAAATAAAGGTGATTTACTTGAGACCAACCACTAAGAAAAACTGCTTTTCAATAATTTATACAAGACATATATCAATAGATGCAATGTTCCTCTGTAGAAAAAGTAAGTACACCCTTGGCCTCAGACTTCAGTATTGGCCTTTACCAGAAATGACTTCTCGTAGTTGCATATATAGAAAAGGTTTGGCATAGTGGTAGATGTTGGTTTTCTTACATGTACTGACCGTTTCAAATCCACCACGTTATTGTAATTCAAATCTTACTTTTACGAGGCCTTTCTTTAACTCGCCACTTCCTCTCCCTGAGTCATTCCTTGGAGGATTTGATAAGTGTGTTTGGGATCATTATCCTATTAGAAGGTCTACATCCGGTTCAACTTTGCCTTTCAGATGGATGACCTCACATTATCTTCAAGCACTCTTTGATATGATGCAGCATTTATAGTTAAATTAATGACTGCAAGCTGCCCAGTCCCTGAGGCCAAACCAGAACATTTCTACCACCATGTTTCACAGTTGGTGTGAGATTCTTCTTCTGAAAATGTCTACTGTTACTGTGGTCGAACAACTCTAACCATGATCAATATATCCAGGTTGCATTATTCCAGAATGCCTGTTCTTTGCGTACATGTTCAATGGCAACTTTTGCTTACTTTTGCTCTAAGGTTGTTTTTGGACAGCAAAAGCCTTTTCCTGACACACCGACCTTGCAGGGTTAGGGTTCTGTGCAACCTCATTCTGATTGTAGACACCAACGGTTACCTGCAGATTATGTGATGAAATATTCTTAGACGCAAAATTCCTTCAATTGCAAGATGTGTGAGGGTTTTCTTGCACGTACACAACTTTTCAGTGGGATCCAGATCTGCATAATTTTTTTTCACCTCCTTTCTGAGCCATTCCTTAGTGGATTTGCTGGTGTGCTATGGATCAGTATCCTACTGAAAGGTCCTGTTGTTGTTCAACTTCAACTTTCAGACAGATGGCCTCACATTATCTTCAAGCACCTTTTGATATGATGCAGGATTATAGTTGAATCAATGAGTGCTAGAGCCCAGTCCCTGGTGCAACAAAACAAACGCCAAACCATTTCCATCACTGTGCTTTACAGCTGGTCTGAGGACCTTCTCTTGCAAAGCTATCTTTGGTCTCTTGCAAAGCTATCTTTGGTCTGCACCAAACATATCTGCTGTCACTGTGGTCAAACAATAGAAATCTTTGATTCATCTGCACATTATTCCAAAAGGCCTGGTCTTTGACTGTATGCTCCTCTGCAAACTGTGGTGTGGTGTTTCTAAGTGCAAAAGTTAGAATTTTCTGCAGCTCTGATTCAACCCTGTGACTGCCCTACTCCACAGCTGCAGCAGCTAATGACCATTAATGGTAAAAGTAGCCTATTGATTCCTTAAATTATCCACGGTATCCCCTGTTGTTTCGTGTTGAACACCGAGAATAAAAGAAAGTGTGTTAAAATACGTATGGACCAGCAACTAAAACCACTTGTCAACTCTTTAGAGATAATTAGACACTGTGATTAGACAAGTGTTTCAGCTCCACTCCAGATCCACACACTTACACACATGTCTTGTTATCAGCAATGGTGACATCATTTCTTGTTACCTCCAGCAACTTCCAGATCTAATTCTGTACATGTGATCCCATGGTAGACTGAAGCTACCATCTGGTTGTTTTTCTGTCACTGTCAGCACTCTCTTTCATCCAGCCTGTGGGCTTTGAGATGTTCCTGTGTTCATTTTTTGGCTTTCCGCTGGAGCACAAATGCACGGAGAGCACATTCCATTGCCGGTGAGCATTGAAATAGCTCTGATCAAACAACTGTTGGCACGCAGGTGAAAGGACTGTGTGGGTGTGTGTGTGTCTGTCCCTTTTTACCAGCTTCCTTTCCTATCATGTATATCCGCATGCATACAGGTGACTGTGTGCATTGTATGTTTGCAAGTGAGTCTGTGCCTGCAGGCATTTACTCATGTGTGTGTGTGTGTGTGTGTGTGTCAGTGTGTGCCTGCTCCCTCACCTAGTAATGTATGCATGCCTTGTCTGTATCTGTATGCATGGATTCGACCGTGTACACTCCTGTGTGTGTGTGTGTGTGTGTGTGTGTGTGTGTCTGCGCTGGCATGTGTTGTGTGAGAAAAGTCAACATCATCTTTCAAGTCTGTTTGACGTTGCTCTGTGCTCTCTCTCCCTCTGATCTACGGACTCTTCCTGTATATCTAGCAAGGCTGCTGGCCGTGTGAGTAAATGCCAGGCTCGCATTCCCTATGCCCTTTACCAAACCCCTGTTGGGGCTGTAGTGTTGAGGCCTGTGACACATATGAGACCTTTGTGTCCCTGGACCACATTTTTTAAAAAGTCCTAATTTCTCTTACTAATTAACACAATTTACTAAGAATATTTGAAACAAACGTGAGTCATTTTCCTTTGTCTCTGAACCACGCAGAATTTCCAATTAAAATTGCATATAGAAAAATAAAATAAATATCAAGTTCTGCTGTTTGTTTATAACTGTATTTTAGTGGAACTTTCCAGTCAATAATTTTGTTTCATCACCAAGTTGCTCGTATTTCTTACTCATATTAAATGTCAAAATACATACATGCCAAACATAAACACGCTATACACTGATCAGCCACAAGGTTAAAACCACTGGCGAGTAGCGTGAATAACACTGATTCTCTCATTACAATGGCCCCTGTCATGGGGTGGGATATACTGTAAACAGGCAAGGTCATGTGTGGAAGCAGTAAACATGGATCAAGGATCTGGGCAATTTTTGACAATAACTCAAATCTGACAAAAGGTTTAGAGCAGCTCCAAAACAGCAGATCTTTGGAAATGTCCTCAGTACACACTAGTTAGTACCACCCAAAAGTGGTCCAAGAAGGACAGCCGATGAACTTACAAGGTCATCAGAATCAGAATCAGAACATCATGGAGCTCAAGTTCAGCGTAAACACAAGAAGCTTGTGCTCAAAGAAAGGATTTGCAACCAGTAAAGAACCTCCGAAGCCTAATGCTACACTGTTATGGCACAACTTGCCTGTCTAAACCGGTGAGCAGTGATAGCTAACATGTCTCTGGGGTCATCAGGTGTGAACCTCCTTTCATAGGTGTTTCGTCTAGTTGGTCCCACGACACCACCGGGAGGCTAGACAGTGATCTCTGGCGTCCCAGAGACACTCCCCTAATGCCAGTCATCACTGCTCCTCACACCAACACAGCTACTTCCCTAACCTACCACATGGCTATCCTCCTGACTACCAGTAGTTCAAATTTGTCCTCTGTGGAGGACATTTGTAAACCTGAATATCTCCCAACCACTGCATACTACTGAATGAACTCCTTTTGCACTCTACAGAGGACATTTAGGGCTTTTCAATGATGCCAAATGTGAAGGGGTGGGACTTTGGTACCATTTTCTTTGTCATTAGGAAAATGGCGTCCATCGGTGTGAGCACATTTTATGGGAAGAGAAAAAGTAAGTGCATAATACTTTTTATTGAGCAAATTTTGACTTGAAATGTTGTTGGCATGTTTTATATAAGTCTCTTAACAACACATTAAACCATTGTCTGAATTATTTTAACTGTATTTTAGCATGGTATTTAAGTTTTAAAAAAATGTCCTCCGTACTGGACATTTGTAGTTATTTCCTCCATTTTGTTCTGTGTTTTTTCAAATTACAAGAAAGGGATTCACTGTCAGAAGCAGAGAGAATTTTACTGCGAATTGTTGATGGAAGCTCAGATATTGAGTTGTCTGATGAAGAAAGTCAAGATGCAGTGTTTGAGGCAGAAGCAGAACAAGATGATTCAGAAAGCTCTGAGGATGAAATTCAGGCAGGGCAAGCAGATGCAGAGGAGTCAGATCAAGCAGAACAGTCCACATCTAAGTCCAGTCGGCGTCCACTGTGGAGCAAGAATACAAAGTACACCTTGAATTTGTATTCTAATAAAAATAACTTATTTCTCTAACAGTTGAGACTCATAACTAGTTTTGTTTTTCTCCCTTTATTGCTTTTCTTAAGATTCAAATTCCAACTGGATGATCCTCCCATTATTCAGAACAATGATGCCATGACACGCCAAAACTGGACCCCAATGGATTACTTTAAGCAGTACATCGATGACTCCGTGTTTGAAGGAATGGCCCTGTGCACAAATCAGCGTGAAGTGCTCGTGTCTGGAGCAACACTAAATACCACTCCTGAAGAGCTGAAGACATTCTTTGGGAATTCTATTTACATGGCCTGTCTAGGATATCCAAACATTCAAATGTATTGGGCCTCAAATACCAGAGTTCAAATTGTGGCAGAATCCATGACCAGAAATCGGTTTTACAAGCTAAGAAATTCCATTAAGATCGTCAACGACCTTGAGGTTTCAGACGATGAAAAAATAAGTGATCTCTTGTGGAGAATCAGGCCCCTCTTGACCAAAGTAAGGCAAGGATGTCTGAGTCTGCCTAGAACAGGAAAATTGTGCATTGACGAGCAAATGGTTCCCTTTACTGGTCGCTGCCCAGTGCGCCAGTATGTACCGGGTAAACCATACCCAACTGGATTGAAGGCGTTTGTCTTGGCCGCACCAACAGGTCTGGTGTTAGACTTTGTGGTCTACCAAGGCAAGACTACCTTCAGAGATACAGGAGGAAAGGGCATTGGAGAACAAGCTGTTCTTCATTTAATCGAGTCTGTTCCCCAAGGAACCCACTTGTTCTTTGATAGGTACTTTACAACGGTCAACCTCCTCGACACCCTGATGACAAAAGGGCTGACAGGGACTGGAACCCTCATGAGTAACAGGGTTCCAAAAGAGTGCAAGATCATAGGTGATAAGCCCTTCAAAAAGAAAGGAAGAGGGGCATCAGAAATGGTAGTCAGACGAAGCCCTCCTGAACTTGCTGTCATAAAGTGGTTGGACAACAAGCCAGTTGTCATGGCATCCTCTGCCTATGGCATTGAACCTCAAGACACACGCAGAAGATGGTCCAAGAAAGACAAGAGGTTTGTCCAGGTGTCAAGGCCACTGGCAATTGCTGAGTACAACACCAACATGGGTGGCGTGGACTTGGTTGACCGAATGTTGAGTTTCTACAGGATGGCCTCTCGCACTCGGAAATGGACAGTGCGTGCAGTTTTCCACTTTTTTGATCTGGCAGTAACCAACTCATGGCTCCAGTATAAGAGTGACTACCAGTTTCTGGGGAAGAAACCACTGAAGTTCCTTGACTTCAAACTGCTCCTTGGTGAAGAGTTGATTACTCGGGCCCAAGCAGGAATCACAAGTGACAGCGAAGATGACTACAGTCCCCCACGTCAAAAGTGGAAACCGCAGCCAAATGCATCTCTGAGACACTATGGCGCCATCCATCTTCCAGAGATGGTGGACGAAAGACATGCATCAAGGTGTCGCAGCTCCGGCTGTAAGAGCAAAACATATGTGATGTGCAGGAAGTGCAAGGTATTCCTTTGCGTTTCCAAGAAGGGGAATTGCTTTTTGAAGTATCATTCCAAATAAGCACAACAAAGCAAAACAAAACAAAACAAAAGTGATGATAGACAGTTATGTGGATGTTAAACTCATTCTAATGTTGACTTTTTGGTATTTTCTTAGTTGCCAACTGATTGCCATCAAGGTTCCGTTTCACATGTATGGCGTTCCGATGTCCACTGTAGTGCACACATGATATCTTAAAAATAAACTTTTTTTTTTCAAAAAAAATGTTTGCAGTATTCTAATTACTTTACAAAGATTGGGGAATTTTAAAAAAAATGTGATTGGACAATATTTTTTTTCCTGGTAGTCAGGAGGCTATCACAGCCCAAACAGCACTGCCACCTTCAACAGACCCAGGCTCCGTACATGCAAGCTCCAGGTAGTGACAATGCCGATGCTACCTTCCCTAACACATGTCCTCTACAGGACTACAATCTGCTTCCTAGTTTGAATTAATTGATGATATATTGCTACAAAAACAACTAAAACAGACTACAGGTCACCACATAAAACCCAAAACAACCAATTAATCAGTCGATCAATCTTACTAAATAGCAGATGAAAAAAGTAAATTGGCAGAAACAACAAGCAAACTTACTTGGGTGGCTGCATGGTCCCAGACAATCAGATTCAAATAGGCCACTCCCACCCCTTAAATAACCCTCCACTTCCTGGAGCTCCACCTCAGGGGAGTGATTGGCTGATCATCTCCACCTGATGTCTTCCATTGAAGACTAGTGGATCTCACCACAGTAGAAAATGGAGGGAAGGAGAAGAAAGTGAGGGCTGACCTGTGTGGTCCAATCCTACAGAAGAATTACTGCAGCACAAACTGCTGAATGCTGCTATGACAGAAGTTGTCAGAACACATGGTACATGGCAGCTTCATGTGTGGGGGGCTACATAGCTACAGACTGGTGTGCAGTGCCAGTTCTGACTCTTGTGCACCACTGAAAGCACCAGCAATGAGCATGTGAGCATAAGCACTCCATTAAAGCAATGGAAGAAGGTGTCCTGGTCTCAGGAGGAATGGTTTGAGGGTGAATGCAGTGTTAGAGTGAGTGGTTGGTTTGTGTTCATGTAGACCAGTCTTATTCAGTGTCTATACTGATGAATCTGCCGCAGCATCTGATGGTAACAGAAGTGCTGAACCTTGGATTCTTCTTGGCCTCCTGCTCTACCATTTTTGCAGGTTTTTTGGATTCGTACTATGGTCCTTAAGATTTTTTTACAGTGTGGAACTCCTTATACTTTGTCTTGTGAGCATTCACAATGCACGGCTCTTACTCAGCAATGGACCATAATTGCAAGTTCACTAAGTTTGTTGATATTAGCCAAGACTTGCACTTGACTAGTCACTGACTTAGCATTGGCTGTTCTCAAGTTA
>OMNN01101422.1:8121-20621 GCA_900302755.1 Chromis chromis
CAAAAGCTTTTATTGACAATAAATTGAGTTTATGCAAAGAGTCAATATTTGCTGTGTTTACCCTTTTTTTTAAAAGACCTCTACAATTCACCCTGGCATGCTGTCAATCAACTTCTGGGCCACATCCTGACCGAGGAATATGAATAATCAGTTTAATTAATAATTTGTCAGAATTTTTGGGTTTTTGTTGAGGATTGACCACAAATTCTCAAAACTTTTGGCAACGGCTGTAGGTGCAGCAAATTGGTGCTAGAAGTCACACTGTTAGTGAAATGGAGTGCAGTGAATATTGTGACGGCCCCAGGGTTGGCCCTGTTTGGTTTGTATGTGTTCATTGTGTTCCAGGAGGCTGATTGGTGGAGGTGAACATCAGTGGTGATGCTGTCCACCTGGTTGGGAGCCTGGGAGGGCATAAATCCGCCCTGCAGCAGCCACTCAGTCTCTCTTCTCCTGGCCTGCTGATCAACCTTCCATTTTGCTGTTGTTTTTGAGTTTCTACATTCGCACACACAATCCACTCACCCAGACATTGCATACACACTGATTCACTGACAACATAATCATTTATTGTATCATACCTTATTTTCCTTAAATTAAACCTATTTTGAATTGCAGACTATGTGTGGTCTTCCATGTTGTCACATACGTTGAGCCAGGTTGTGACACATGGCCTTTAGCAAAGTTCACTCTTGCAGTTTTGCAAGTTGTTCTTTGTGGATGCCTTCCATTGAAGTTAGCGTCATGTAATGTTCTTCACACTGTCTGAGCTGTCACATAAGTTGTAATTTCCACTAATAACCCCTGTACCAAGTCTGACCGCTTGCCGATTGGTTTTTCGGAACTACATTGTATGGGTAACATCCTGTCTGTAGTGTCATGTTAGAAGGACAGCCACTGCGGCTCTGATTAGTGGTACTATGACTCATTGAATACCTCCTAAATACTACAGCAATATTGTTGCTAACCAATTTTCCTGTGTTCTTCTCTATATTTGTAAAGTCTCACAATCAATCAATCAATTTTTCAATTGTTCTGCATCATGGCTCCATGTGGAATTGACAACAATTGACAGACACACACATAAACACAGCCCAGAGGTCCAAAAATGAGAAAGTTCTGGTGTTCACAGATCATTTTATAACCACGTCCATGCAATTAGGGTAACTGGGAATTGCAGTTGAACTTGTGTTTCAGTGATCATAGGTGCATTCCCTGTTTTTGCTTTGTTTCTACTTTTGAGTCTGATTTTTAACGTGGTCTTTCTAACGTATCTGTTTGATTATTCATGAGAGCAAATACTCTACTGTCCAACATGGCAATAATGGAATTATTGAGAGGATGTTCAATTTATTTCAATTTATTTTTATATTGCACAGGTTTGTACTTTCTTCTTCTGTATACTGTATTTTTCACGTATTTCTTCAAGTTCACTTATTTCTTCCACTAGGGAAGCATAGCTTTGAAGAAGTGGGTTGAAGATGAACACTAAGCTGATGAGATGCTGGCTTGCAGAATTAAAAAAAAAAAACGGTGAACTATTTCAGAGTTTATGAGCAGTCACTGTGAAGACTCTATCGCTTCTATTTCTGTGCCTGGATCTCGGCACATCCAAGAGCATTTGGTTGGTTGACCTCAGTGCTCTAACCGGGGTATGAACATGTAAGATGTAAACAAAGAGACCGACGTTTCAGCAAAAATATCTTGGTCAGAGAAATGTGGCTTTGTGTGGTGAATAATGAGAAAGCATTAATTGCCTACTTTATCATTTTAATGGAATGTCATACTTCATACACTTATTTTTTTAATGGTGGGCCCAAAAACAACAACAAAAAGAGATCAGCAGTTTAATTATTGTTCCGGGACTAACACTGGGAGTATAACCAGCTCCTTGGAGTGTGTGGTTGATGACTTGAGTCGTCATCCCAGTGAGATCTCAGACGCCTCAGTGACTGGCTTTAATTGAACAGGCATCCGGGACAAATAACCAATTTATAACAGCTAAATTTAGCCCTCTGTTTTTTAAAGGCCCACCAGTCCTTAAAAATCAGGCTCCTGCGATTGTACCACTGTGAAGCTGTTGCATCTAGTGAGAGCTGTCACTCGGATCTGGATTGGCCCTCGGTGGTAGAGTGTACTAGAGCTGGAGGATTAGTAAAGTGAAGCTCTCCTTTGTCTGATGCGGGACTGGTTACTGATTGCACTGCTGCTGGTGATTTGTTTCTGTCAGTTAGCCAGTGCTGTGCTTTGTTGTGTTGTATGTTGCCCGCTGTGCCTGTAAATTGTACTGTATACATCCTTTAAAAGAGCTTTCTAAATCACTCAAAACACTTGGTTTCTAAGTTGCTGCCATTCCAAACAGCAGCAGTACAGCAGCAGCTGGTGTGCCCACAATGAATTACACCACCGGCAGCAAGTGATTATGTCCCTCCTGTTGGCGTGAAGCGATGACAAATGAAGGAGTTGTCTCTCAGTTTGAGTGGGAGTGAGATTTCCCTGTAGCCTCGTTCCCCTCAGTCCTAATTCTGGGGCGACATTTAGTTTTTTTCTTCTTCTATGATCATCATTACCCTAAGCACTGAATTAATCTTCCACTATATAGAAGCACAGCATAGCATATTTTATTCCAGGTATATGCATAGTCTTTATCTCTGTAATTTTCACTATTATGATTGGGTTATTTTACATTATACTTGGTGTTCAGGGAAGTGTGCACAGACAGTAAAAATGTATGTGTTATATCTTTATATCCTTGCAGTTTATCTTCCACCCACTGTTTTTTCTGGTGTAAGTTGTTAACCTCCACCCCTGCCCTCATCATGGCATTAAAACTTTACCCACATACTTACTATTAACCTCCCCGAAGCACAGCATGCCACTCAGTAATCTCAAGCACCCCTTGGTATGGCTTGTGTTCATTTAGGAAGCCTAATGAATTACAAGGGCTTCATAATGACTGAGTCTGAGCAGTGCTGTGGGGAGGTCAGATGGTTTGAATAACTAATGAACCCAATCACCAGTCAGAACTCTAACACGCGTGGAACATTTTGTATGTGCTGTTGTAGATAGCATATGGCCACGTACTACAACTCCATCCCTCCCAGCACCACTGCAAGAAAGTGGAGAAACTAAATTAAAGAGGAGACTCTAACAAAGTAATTTGGTTTTCCATTTCCTGTAGGCCTTTGGAGAGGCAGTTATAACTCTCAGGTCCCATTAGGGAAGAGCGGGAGAAGTAGGCCGAGCTCTACTTTGGTAAAAATAGAAGAGAAAACTTTACAACTTGCGGCGTGCACTGATTGGCAAAAGCATATCACATTTCTTTAGATGTAGTAGGCATACACCACTTATGGAGAGATTGTGTGGGAACATATAATATTACACTATTCAGGTTGATGTTTTGCATGTTTTTTGCAATGTCCGTAACACTATTAATGACATTTAGCAAACAGTGTCAGACACTACTGGAACTGTATTTATCTTTTTATTTTGGCCAGTCAGGATATGTTTTTATTGTCTTAACCAGAAGCACAAAGTAACAAAATTCAGTTTCTCAGTTGAGAGCTGATCAACTGATAAACCTCAGCTATCAAGCTGAAATGAACTCTCATGTATAAATGTACTTCCTTTTTAATGTAAAACTTCAAAAACAGTTGATTTATCAAAGGTTTCTAGTAGTTTTTTGTGGCTTTGGTCTGGTCTGGTTTTGCTCATCTGCATGCTAGCTGGCTAACTTGGTATGTTCACCATCCTACTTTTGCTTGCTGACATAGATAATTAGCACTATTTAGCACTAAACACTGAAGCACTACCAATATTAGCAGCTGATATTGACTGTCACAGATATATTGGTATCGGAATATATATTATCCGATATATATCGGACAATATATATTCCGATACCAATATTTTTCTTTTTTTACAGAACATAATGCAGAAAAAGATGCCCTTGGTATTTTAAAAATAGTGTCATCACCCAGCTTTTCCACCAGAGTAAGCACCAACTGCATTCTTTACAATACTTTTAGCACTGTCTGCAGCACATGTAGCAGTCAGTGGTGCGGAGTTAAGTGGTGTCTTCATGGTAACCTGCCAACTAATTTGTGAAGCATATTTATGAAAAGTTAATGAACAATGACTCCATGCTTTTCCCTTTTTAATATTCCTCTAACATATATGTTAAAGTATATTTACATATATAAAGGATATTGGCCAATATATCAATATTGGAATTTTTCACTCTCTAAAAAGTGGTACCTGCATCAGTTGGTCTCTACTAAACACAGCTAGGGCACTAAGTAGAGCCTAGGCTACCTGGAAATGCCATTAGTTTTAAAGGTATTTAGTCAAAAACACAACAAAACCAAGTGCTGCATGATACTTTCAGGGCTCACCTGAGTTATTACAAATTGTTGTTTGGGAACCTTGACTTTCAAATGTTATGATAGTAGTCAGAGCCAATAGTCTTTCAATAATTTTGAGATATATCACTGAAAACCACAAATGTCAACTTTATGGTGGTGCTACTGGGGATCACCAAAACAATTAGGGTTATTTCTCTGAGCACCATGGATATCTGTACCAAGTCTGTCGTAATGATGTAATTATATTTCAGTCAGGATCAAAGTCCAAGGACTAGAAACACTACTTGGTCTACTTTCGTAGTGCTAATCACACTAATTGTGCATATGTGCACAGAGTTAGACAAACTCCAGCACATGGTTGTGCACTCAAAAACACACACTAAATCACACGTTCCCTCCCATAATCTCATCCCCAATCCCCTGGCCCCTGTCATTCAGATCTATGAACTTCCATTAGCAACCATCTGTTACAACCTGCGGCAAAGCTATTACACTTCACACACTGGCACACACACAAACATATGAATGGACACACTTACCTCATTCAACGTATGGCAGACTAACTCCTTGGAAGCCTTGAGAGAATTTGCTGAGGCATCGCCTGTTTAACCTTCAAAGCCGAAGTCACCCGTACGCTCACAAACACCTGCGATAGCGTCACTATGCTGCTGCCCACTACAGATGCGTCAGAAGGTCGGCAACCCTCGTGATCGCACACATGCACACCGATGCACACGGGCAGAGCGGGAGGTCATTAGAAACGCACACACGGGGGTAGGTCACAGCAACGCGTTGTAAAAACAGATTGTTGTATCTCTAGATTATTCTATCTATAGTATTGGGTCATTCTATCATTCCACTGATAAAGGTCACAACATCGCACCCACTGTTCCTTGGCAGCATTTCACATTAGACAAAATGTCAGAACCTGATCTGGTTCGTGGCAGTATGCTGCCTGCAGCACTTTTCTTCACATCTCCAATGCACACATTTATTTTAGTTCTGAATGTACAATTTTCAGCTCCATTTGAATGCTCTGCTTTCCCCCCCTCCCCTCCTAAACAAATGTCAGTGTACAGCAGAAGATTTATATTTTTTTGCTGTGTTCCTGCCTCAGTCAAAATCATTCATTTGAGTGACAATATGGGTTCGAGGCAGGAAGTGGGGGGGTTTGATTCAGCATCTAATTATCCAAGTTCTTCTTGAAAGGGGAAAAATGCTTTCTGTGTTTAAGCAACTTGTTCACGTAGCAGTAGCATCTGCTTCACTCCTTCATTTCCCCGTCAGCGAGAGACAAATGAATAGAAATGACTGCTTTGTGCTTTTATGCAGCCGTCTCTCCAAGCTGCATAAAACATATATTTCTAGTCTCCCATGTGCGATTTTGTATCTGCAGAGAGGGGGAAAGAAAAGGACAGAGACACTTGAATCTTGAATTGCTGTGCTAAAACGTAGAGTTTTTTCCCCTTTCCTATTCCGAGGCAGTACTCTTGTCTGTTCGTTGTTTTCTTTCCTAGAGGGCACAATTGAAAAAGATCATTTTTATGAAAGGGGCTTTTGAAAAACGCCTCAGCAATCAAACAGAAAATGTTATACCACTGTGTGGTGAAAAAAATGGAATAAGTGCTGTGTGAAAAAAGTGCCTTGTTCGAATAGAAAATTTTATTTTCAATGACAAAATGGCACAGTATGGTCATCTGCTATTCTTAGCGAGACCCTGCTTTAGAAAGTCAAATTATTATTTTGTATAAAAATATGTCATTATGGTTGGATGTCCTAAGCAGGTCAAAATCCACTCCACCTCCAATCCCCCCAGCCCTCCACTCTATTAGATTCCTCCACCTCCTCATCACCTCGCAGATTATCTGCCAGCTTCTCTTATCAGCATCATCAGCTAAGAGGCCATATAGCAAAATGGTTCCCATGGGAGGATGTCAGTGTGCAAACTTTTGTGGATGCAAACCACAGACACTCACTGAGAAATAATGTTTTTTATACCCTACATTTAATTAATCTAGTGTTAACCACTGCCTCATTGTCTGAGTGGTTCTTTACATAAAAAACAATGTTGCAGTGAAATTGCACATTACCTGAATAAATGTAGGATTTTTGAAGTTTATTTGGGTTCAATAATGAAATTATTTGCACTGTCTGTCAATGAGTCTTTCTTTTGTTGACGTGATCATGAGTGGGAAGCTGGATGTTGCTTATAGGGATTAAGTAGCTATTGGTGGTGAGGTAAATAATCCCTGTCTCTGAATGCTGGCCTGATATCCATAGCCTGCCTCTGACCCTGGAAAGCTGTGCTTTAATTCCAGTGTGATGGAGTGTCGGGTTCTGCCTGAGCGAGTCCCTTCTTTTATTCCTTGTGGAATGGACAAGGCAAATAATGGGCTTGTGTCCTGACAACGAGCTGTTAGTTCCTGACAGACCATTGATCGGGAGAACAAGGGCTGTTTTCACAGTATGGTGCTCTTACATAACCATATACATGCACACACAGATGCAGGGACACCAGATTTATGTTAATCTAACAACAAACGTCTCCTCAACAGTATTTTATGATTTGGGCTCAAGAGTTCACATTTGTCAAGTTGTTCTGTCTCTGCAGAGCATACAGACAGACAAATAAATCAATTTTATTCTATTGACGTTCAAGGCTTTTTAGAGTATCACCCTCTCAATGGAGAAGCCTGTATCCTGAATAAAGAAACCTAATGCACTATATTAAGCTGCACAGTAGAAACTCGGATGCTGAGAAGAATCTGTGCAAGAAATTAGGAAATATGTTTAAATGTACTACAATAACCGGATTACTATAAATCACCTTTAACATGCAGCTGATAAGTCAGAATTCTCCTCTATGTTTTGCATAGTTGTAGAACCAGGGCTTACATATTTTAAGTTTATTCATAGTAATTACATGTTTTTAGGTTATTATTTATGTAGTATTTAAGTTTTTGTCATTGTTTTTTTGTTATGTAATGGTGCATTTAGACCACAATAAGACAAAGGCTCAGTGTTCTTACAGTGCAAATCTGACCGAATCAACCGTTTTTTTCGATTGAATTATTTTAATGCCAAAGATCGTTCCATTTATTCAGCTGGACTTCCATCACAGTGATATATTCCGTGCCTGCGGTCTCTGTTATCAGTATGCAATTGCCTAAACCACATAAAAAACATTTACATATGCACAAAAATGGGTTTCCCTAGCATAAATTGAGCTGTGATAATCTGGATTCTCCAACTTTAGTAATGTGGTTTCTTGTTTTAAGAAGGAGAATGCAGGAAAATAGTAACCCAGTTACCTAAGGACATGTTGACACCAGTGTTTTTGCAATTTGTTGTATTATAGGCCAAATGACTGAAAAAGTAGTCTTGTAGCCTATACAACTAAAATCCAAGAAAAAGGCAAAAAACTTATTTGAGTAGGAGATGGCAGTGATGAAAAAAAAAGTGCTTGCTTTAATAGGAAAGATCTTTTCTTTGCAGAGCTTTAGCACTTGAGCTCAACCACACTAGAATGATCCAAGAGATCAACTTCACTGGGCGGCTGCAGTTCTTGCAAACCAGCTCAGTTTTACCGGGAAAAGCTCTATCTTTCCTTAATGCCTGTGCTTCAACATTTGGATGGGCTTAGACAATTAGAAGTTATCTTCAGAGAAGCCGTTTGCCAGCTCTGCAGGTGCACCCACTGGCACTATTGTATGACTCTGCAGTGAAGGACTGCGGGAAATGAAAAGTTGGGCTCAAAGTGAAAGACAAAAAAGGGATGAGTTTGAAAGGATATGAGAGGTCATGTAGCTCCTATTCCTCACAGGAGGAATGACATTAGTTTCCTCTTTGCCTGGGCTGTTCTTGGCTGTTTAAAAATTCTCATCATGGTTAATGTACACAATCCCTACCACTTGTCCCCACTGAGTAAGGACACTCATGCAGAGAGGCCAAGGGAATCGGAGGTCGGCTCGCCTTTATTTTGCTCTTCCATCAGAGCAAGCAGTTAATCTTTGCTTGGCCCCAACTTATCTGGGCGCCTGCCACCCCGGCCCTGCCCAGGGAGAAAGGCATCACACGCCTCAGCCCTCTCTCCTCCCCCGCCCTCCCCTCGCCTTCCCCTCCGCTCAGTTCTCCTTGGCTGACTGGAGGAGGTGGCTGCAGATTGAATTATTCTCTCCGTTCCATTTCTCCCAAGTTTGCATTCATTTGCGCTGCGCTGTCACTTCTCTTCTGTTGTGTTTGTTTCTTAAGTGGAAGCCATTCAGAGTCTGTCTCAGCTTGTTGCATCATCTCATATCAGCTGTGGCATTGGTCTGCAATAGTGGTTATACAAAAAAGTAACAGGGCTTTTATTGGTGTTAGAGCACATTTGCAGAGGCAAATGCCCAAAGGCTGCCTGCTATTTTGCACATGCTCTATGTGTGTGTGTGTGTGTGTGTGTGTGTCTGGGGAGTTGGGGTGACACTCATACATGTGATTCAGTCTTGTGCGATGGCGTTTACCAAATGCACATTTTGGGGTTATGATATGGTAGTGGTAACCATTTCAGATTTACTGTTTGATTTAATTTAGTAAATTTTTAGGGTTGCAGCTAAGAAGAAGTCTAAAGATATTCACTTCACAATTATGAACCCTATATTAGAAAAGCTTTTTATTAATTTACTTAATTTCCTTTATACACTTAATTAAAATAACTACTTTGCATCAGTTCAAATATTAGATGTGATGTAAAATGGCATAATGATACATTACAGTCTGGGCTCAGTCTTATGCGATTGGTGATTTATTGTTTGATTTTCTCTGTTTAATTTCCAGGGTTGCAGCTAAGAATCACTTGCATTTACATCTTTAAATTCATTATTATATTCAAAGTCTAAATATATTTATAGTTATGTAAAACTAAAAAACACAGCAGCCCAGAACCTTACACTGGAGATGGTTTTTATTAATTTAGTTTATTAACTTAATTAACTGCTTTGCATTAATTCAAATAGTAGATGTGTTGCAAAATGGCACAATGATACATTACAGTCTGTTATCTAAAAAAGCATTGTACTGTATTTACTTATATTTTGAAAAATTGTTAAGAAAACAGTGAAATTTCTGGAGCTGGAATTCTGTGCCCCTTTAATTGTTCAGTTAACTTTATGTATATGTCTAAAGAAATATTTTTTTTGTGGTTTCATGTCCAAGTGGCTGTCTTTACTCTTACTACTCAATGCACTTCAATGTTTATAGTGACCCATGTTAATCATTGGCAAATCTATATCTATAAATATGATTTTGGGTGACCAGTTAGCCCCTCCATTATAGAAAACATAGCAGCTAGAAATGTGCTATCATTGGTCAGAGCTGTGTGTTTGAAACAATGTGGTTCAGGTCTAATTTATCCATTTCTCTGTCATCCACTGCCTTCTGTTGGTTAGTGATGTATGTGGAGGCCAGTGATACTTTACAGAGTCATATCACCCTTCATTCACAAAACTGCTCTTACATTTGAGTGAGCCAATCAAATTTAAAAGGCTTCGATTTAAATCTCTTTTCTAACTACCCTGCCCAGACTGTTAAACCTGAAATATGCCACATAACTGAAGCTAAAGACACTAACTTCTGTCTAACTGTGAGTTTAAAGACTCTTCTTCTAACTCCACTCCCTCGAATATTTTTAAAAGCATCTGTGTGTCGTATTTTAGTGGGTTTAAATACTGAAATTATCTCCGGCAGTCCTCATGAGGAGTTTTGAGTTCACACTGTCAAACTCCGGTTCACCTGCTCTCCTTTGCAGCCCAGTGCCCCTCCTCCTCTTCCTCATCCGTGATTTCTGCCCTACTGTCTTGAGCTCTGACAGCCTGTCATAACTCTGTCAGCCTGTTATAGCCTGTCTTAACATAATGACCTAACACTTTTCATGATTGGCAGGTGTTTTTCCTTACAGGCCAGCAAAGTAGGGGCAGGGAGATGTGGTTTGATGCCCAGTTACCTTGTTTCTCGGGCTGACTGACAGGTGGCTCCCCAACTACACAGAGAGAGGGGCCCGTTGGTTTGTTTATCGCCCATTTAATTCGTCTTGCGTTTGAAAGGCTATATGGTAGCTGTCGGCTATAGCTCCGGCTCATTCGGGGGTAGCGGCCAGGGGGATGGGACACTGTCTTCCTCTTCTGGATGAGTGACAGAGGAAAGGCGTAGGAACTGGAGAAGAAGGGAAAGGGAAGATAGGAGCTTGCCTGGCGGTGGCGGGGGGGAGAGAGGAGGAGGTGCTGCAGGGAGGTTGGCGGGGGGTGTTATGCTTCAGAGAGACAGTGGAGGAGAATCTCAAATATTGACCTTGGAAAACCACCTCTATGATAATAATTATCTCAGTCCGTCTCCCTCTCTTTCCTCTCCCCCTCTCTACTCTCCTGCCTGTTTTACCGTCTCTCTCTCTTTTTCGTCGGTGTCCTTTGCTCCTGTAATCTTAGCGACCTCAGATAAAAGCAACCTCGCTCTTTTTCTTCTTTTTGATACACATTAATCCCTATCATTGATTACAAACTTACAAGCTCAGGTTCAGCTTATCACAATAAGCCTCTACCATTTGACCCCCCCTCCTCCCAAACTGTAAGATTTATGTACTGAATAGCGTGCATTACATTATCAACTCAACAGTGTGGGTTTTGGTTTCACATTGAGAGGTTCTCTATAACACCCTTCAAAAATACAGCAAACAACAAATAGATCCTGCACTGGGAGGTCTAATAGGTAAAAAATAAAAATAAAATAAAATGCTATATTCATTGCATTATCACAGTAATGCTAATTAAACAATATATAAATATTCAGTTTTAGTTGTTACTTTATGCTTTGTCATACATACTAGCATCACTTCACTTTATGTCTTCCATATTCACTATTTATAGGCATATAAACATTTTATAAAGGGTTTACAAAGCGATGTATACTTCAACAACTGTAACTCTGGCACTCATAAGCAGAGGGTGTACAAATAGTGAATTACAGCTACAGTAAAATGCAAACAATAATATATATGTTTATTATCTTCCTTCCAACTGCGTTATGGCAATTTTTTTCTCTCTCTAAAGAACTACAGAGGATTTTTTGCAACACTTAAGTCTTACTTGGAGTCCTTCTCTCTGAGTGCGTGGTCGTTTTGGGATACAGTCCTCTTGCATATCTTCGTTTTCTGTCCTAAACCCCTCACACCAGACCTGATAGTCAAGCTAAATCACTTGTGGCTTCACATGTGATTCAAACCCTGTACAAACTCAGTGAAAGTCTTCCATCTAACCCACCATATTCGACCTTAACAGACTTTATTACTCTCTATTGTATCTTACCCGTGTCTCTCAGATTATCATTTATTTATATGGTAATCATCTTCTATTCATAATTAGTTGCTTAATTGTTTAGTCACTTACAGAGAGAGAGTGGCAGGTTGACTGCTGCTAATTGTAATGTGAGAGATGGCTGTTGTACAGCAAGAATCAAAAACAGAGATCTCGGTTCTTCTCAGGTTTGGAGTTTCGGTCAGAAGAGGCTCCTTGGTCACAGGTTGTTCTAAGGAGATGCCTTAGTCTCATTTCTAGGAAGCTGTTCTGTCTAAGGAATGTCATACTAAGATTTTTACATGTAACTGAAATTTATATGATGAGGTTTCTACCTGTTTACAACGAGCCAGTAGGTAGAGTTTGTGTACACTGTTATGTCATAAATAAACTGTTCTTCTTATTCGTTGGGAGAAAGAGTAGTCAGATCTAGCTTCCTATTGCAATAATGTACTTTTTTTTTCTCCATATTGTGTTTGTTTTCTTATTCAGGGTAATACGAGTAATTTCCATGATACTAGCTCAGGGTGAAAAGACCTGTGATTGGCTAAAGTCTCTAGTTGGAAGCTAGACTTTCTAAAGCCAGAAACAGAGCCAAGATAAGGTTCAGAAGTGTAGTTTTTCTCAGACCACTTGAATTAGAATACGCCAACAAAATACTGCCTACCCCAGCTTTAATCATAGTGAGCAGAGAAATAACTCAAATAAACCTGGATGAGTATGAACATTGTCATGACTTCATCTCCTCTGAAACTTGGTGGCTGAACAGTAATTGTAATAATACAAATTAATCTATTGTTGTCACATTGCATCTGAC
>OMNN01101425.1:11230-21424 GCA_900302755.1 Chromis chromis
CCCCCCCCCCACACGTTTTGTCGTTTCATAGATGCACCAACTCAGATATCTAGTCATTACAATGTGACCCTTGTGAAGGCAACTCAAGTCTTTGTACCTGCTAATTTTTCATCACCCTGAATACTGCAACTGACACAATAAACCAATGACCGAGATGGGAATCTCCATGTATCCTACTTTGATTAGAGCAACTCCAACTTTGATCCTGAATGCATCACAGCCCAATACCACTTTGAATTACATTCGTGTCAGATGATTCTGCCACACTCAATTTATGTCCGAAGTCGGTTTTCAGTGAAGGAAGCTTTTTATGTACAAAGGCGGAAAGTAATGTGGAGTATGAGATGATGGTCGGGCATTTTGTACGTCTGACATACAATTGATGTTTTATTCATCGAGATCAAAACCACAGGCTTTATTTGACTGTTAGTTGCCTAATCAGGGTTAACTTTACCACAATGTAGCTGAGGGTGCTGAAGAAGTAATGTGTTTTGCAGATTTCGGGGATAATGTATCAGCATCGTCATAGTATGGTGTTAGAGGTGTGCTTAGACTGAACAAACAGAAGGTGCAACTGTATATAATGTCAACTTAAAGAGGAAAGCCCATGCAAAATTGTTTTGGCTGGTGCAAAATAAGAAAACAAAGCAACCAAATGGGCTGAAAATGCTTCAACTTTAGCATAAGATTAGTGCTTCGATTGGGGTTTTAAGTTTCTACTTTCTGGTGTTTCTCATTTACAGTCAGCGCATGCATTGCTACATACATCTGCACAGTCGGTAATAATAAAAAGGGACTGCAAAAACAATGCAGCGGTCACATTCATGCAAACAACACAAAGCTTAAAAAAACATTAGTATTCAGTCCACATACTGAATACCAATGGGATCCACAAATACCACTACTGCCTTATGACCGCATTATTGTTGTGTCTGTAAATGAAGCCAACATGATGTGTATGTGTGCATTCACCTCGTTTTTCGTGGCACTGGGCATCCTTCCCGTGGCCGGCGAACCTTGCCAGGGTGCCTGACCTCTGACAGAGTCTCTCAGGGGAACTTAAAACAGGACATCCTGCCATTCAGAGCTGCTGTCACAGTTGGGAAGGTGGTACAGCTGCAAAGAGCTTCCTGAGCCGCAGGGTCACATCTGAGAACAGGAAGAAGAGCTTTTCTGACCCCGGACCAGAAATGCACCAACCAGAGATGTGACTGGAGCCAGCTTCGTCTTTTTCTGTGAAATCGGTTTATCTGTAAGAGAGAAATAAAACGGCGTGGTTCCATAAATATCATACCAATGGAATGTGGACAGCAACAGATCATCTTTTTTTGCTGTCTTCCAGCATTGTCAGTCTGAAGCCACATGTATGATTCTGACTTGAAATGATATGAAAAAAAACTTAGTAAGCCTGAGGATAGTGGCTGACCTAAAGTTGTGCACCAAAAAGCTAACAGATGATTCAATAACCAGCTGATTTAGGGGCCTCATGAGCCCAGCAGATGTGTATTTATGATTTGGTTCTGTTTCCTGAATTTTTTGTTTGTGACTAATATAATTAAAGAAACAAAATAACTAATAACACATGTGTCTTTAATGTAAACTCAAGAAATGTTTTCTGGGAAAAATCGGCTGACAAACAGCAAGAGATGAATCTTCTGATGGCAGATGTGTGGCTGGTTTGGAGCCACGATCAGGCATTTAAAAATGAGGAGCACTTACAATCGGCGTAAAAAGTGCCACATGTGCAAACTCAGACTTTAAAACCCAAATCTAACACAATTATCTTCGAACTCGACCTTCATTTTGATCTAAACTACACACCTGAAAAGTTTCATAACACCTTGCACAGTCGGTGCTATCACGTTGACAAAATCTGTCCACAGACAGACAAACAGACAGATAAACACCTGCAAAGTACTCATAACTGTCATTTTTAGTGGTTCCCACCACAGTAGGTGTCGACAGGACCACATTTTCCCATGGTGACACACACACAGACAGAATCAAAAACAATATCAACCATGCTGTCTCGGCTGGTAGAAATGCCAACATATGCACCACATATCCTTTGATATAAATCCTGCTATATCATCAGCGATTGCCTTTTCATGAGCTGCAGGTGAGGGTCCTGAGGAAAAGAAGGCAATCTGATGAGGTTGTACATGTCATACTGCTACATGTTTATATGCCTCAGCTTCCTAATCCTGGGTTGCTTGGGTTTGTTTTCATTTTTCATTTGTTAACTTAGTTTACTGGCACAACAGTAATAGTTTCGACTAGTGAATTTTAAGATTGTTCTCTCCTGGACCACAAACTACACTCAACAAATGTTCTGTTGTGCTTAAAGGCTGAACCCTGATTTCAGATCAGAAACAGTTTCCCCCTGCTTTATCAATTACACTGAGTGAAGCCTCCTAGCCCGTTCACATGTAACATGCACCAGTTCTGGGACCCACAAACGTCCTGCGTAGCGATCATCATACCGATAGGTGGTGGTTTTTTGCCAGCTCTTCAGCAAGTTCTGCACACATGTTGCCCTGAGTGGATTCTGCAGATGTCCATGTAGTCAATAAAAGTTGCATTCCTTCAGATGACCAAGCAACACACTTCCTTCTCCATTTTGCTTGTTTGTTTTAACAGGTTTCATACACTCATTGTCATCATGATTGGGTCTGACTGGTCTCTGGTTCTTGCTGTTGACCAATATTTTACGGTTCAAACCAGCCTATTTTGTTTTCCTGGAATTTTTTTCTCTGTCAGATGAAAAGCCTGATGTATCATTTATCCAATCTAAAAAAAAAGAAGAAGAAGAAAAAAAAGTTCAGCTGTACTGTGCTCTATAATAACCTGCTAATTATACCATTAGTATGATGCTTTGCTTCAGTCAGCCCTTTTACCACCCCAGCATCCACCTGCAGGCTGCGACTTTGACCCCAGTCTCAGTGCAGGTGGGTGAGATAAAGTCAGAGCCAGGATGCATTCACAAGCACATAAACTTTTGCACTTGAGTTGACTTTAACACTGCAATCCTCAGTTATCCCTTTGAGATGAAAACTTCGGTAACTGCAGATTGTTTGACTGGCATAGATGCACCAAATTGACAGAAACTTTTTTTTATCAGATAAAGAGACAAATAGTTATATTTGTGAAATAATCAAAATGAGGACCTTGTGAAACAGCATTCATTATAATTAAAACAGTGTCAACAGGAATAAAGCAGATGCTACAGGTCACTGCCACAGCCGCTGTACACTAACTACAGGTATTTCAGTTCCTCTGAGACTGACGGTTGCAGTTCCTTTCATAAAGTGGAGGAAGAGACACAAGATCACGGGAGCCTCTGATTATATAGCAGCACTCTATCAGGTTGTCATGGCGATGATGAGGCCCAGAAGTGATTTGCCCTCAGGAGTCCGGGCCTCACACTGTGTGACGAGAAGAGCCACAGAAACGCCATCCTCTACTCCAGAGTGAGAGTAAGTGGGTTTAAAAGGACACGCATACATTTGTCAGTGTGTACACACAGACACCCAGGAGGCACGCTAACACAAACACACAGACACGCACAAGGATAATGGGGTATATGATCTGTCTGTGCTGTGCTGAAAGCAACAAATGAGAGAATTTATGAAGCCAGGGAATAAATGTGTTGAGTTTTCTGAGCCTGTTTAAGATAAGATCAACTATTTGATCCCCGGGATAAAGTGGCACAAGGGCCAGTTCAGAGAGGAAGGTGGGACCTGGACACAGATGAGCTGAGGGTGGGCTTGAGTGACATTAAATACTTTCAATGTGTGCATACATTAGAAAGAAAAAAGTAAGGCAAACCTTTGGAATTTTCTACATTAGTGTATGAATTCATCCTAAATATCTTGTTTATGATTAAGACAGCTATTGAATTGGTGCAAATCAGTTCTGTGACTTTGTTGCGCATGCACATGACATTGTACTATCAACACTACAACCTGTGTTACACGTTTTTGTGCCCAATTTTACGTGTGCATTTGCGATTTCTCGCAAGAAGAAAACATGAATGATCCAACCTTCATGTCAAGGATCATCACTGGTGGCAAGACGTGAGTCTGCGGCTACCATTAAGAGAAGAAACAACAGTTTTTACAGTGGAAGGGTCACGCTTTTTACATTCAGACAAGGCATATCAGGTCAGGAGAGAACCTGGAGCATGCCTGGTGTTTTCGTCAACTCTCACGTGGTTGTGTGTGGGATTAGTCCCCATTACCGCGCTGTCAAGGTAGAGTTTTACTGTAGTGATCTCAGGTGTCTGAGGGAGAACATTCCGGCACAAATAACTTCAACTTATTATTATATTATTATGAGCTAATCCTAAGCTGCAGGTTTTTGTGTTTTTTTGTTTTAATCTGTTAAAGTAGATGTAAAGAAAGAATTCTATTTTTGTATTTTTGATAGTAAAGACTGAGAAAGATCAACAATAAAAAAAACGAGAGCCCTTAAGCATAAAAAACTGAAATATACCATAGAGTCATAGACTACATAACATTGTCCAGTTTGACCAAAACGAAGTCAGACAGATATTGCTAAGTATTCATAAATTACCTCTAACATCCATTTGTAAACTGACATTCTGTGATTTGCGGCCTCATCTGCAACAAATTAGTGTTAAATGTCACCGGAGACACTTCCTCCATCCCATAGTGAAATCCTACATGGTTTTATCATGAATTTCCTTCAACAACAAAATACTTAACTGGCCTTGCAAGATTTATTTTTTGGAAGGCGGGGGGTTATAACAAGTGAGCAGAGCACACCCAGTTTGATGGTCCGTCCCGTGGCAACAATTTAACACACAACGCTTCCCATTGCTGTGCTTTTGTTGGCTCGGTGGGGAAGAGTGCGGCGGTGTGACGCAAACACAGACCTGGGCCGTACAGCGCTGGGTGAATATGATGTCCCAGGGCGGTGGCATATCGCTCAGGGGTTGTTATTATTCCAGTTTTCCTGTCTGGCACTGCTCCGACAGAGCTGTGAATACCTGCAGGCTGCGCTGTCACATCTGGGCCTGATAAGAACTACAACAATACTGCAGCTCAGCCTGGATCTACTGTAAAGCGAAGTCTATTAAGGCCTGATGTCTTCCTGTCATTTCACTGTGGCGGAGCGACACTTAAACATCAGCTGTCCTTGGCATAGGAGGCCCGGCGCTAATTTGCACGGCTGCTTGTCTCGCATTGCAAACATTCCAGCTGTTTACTTTTAGCCTCCCGTGGCTGCGCCTTCCTTAAACTTGTCTCCTGCTTTGCGGGGGAAGTTCAAAGCTGACCTGATTTTATTTTGGCTGCACAATACAACACCTGCAGACTGAAAGAGACGATTCATCGCTATATCTGGCACTGCCTAGATATCTGTGTCTGTGTGTGCAGTCGTTGTGTTTTCATGTGTGCCATCATCCCCAGTGGGTACGGACCACATAAATCTGGCCTCATCCTTTAATGGGAGTCACAGAAAATCAAACAAAGCTCCGAGTCTCTGCTTCCAAAGCATCTTTCTGTGACTTGCCAGGAATCCAGATGGTACAAGTCTATACATCACAGCATAATGCTCTTTCATTGTACATAGCCTTGTCTGACATGATGTGTGGCTCTTTTGTGAAGCGCCGTCACAAAAGTACATTCACTGAGTGCAAAACCTCTGACTCTCTCGCAGACACCACTGCCTGTGTCCCGTCTTAAAACCAGCGAACATAACAGTGTCATTGTCCTTTGGCTGTGGCTACAGAGTGACACTGGATGGTAAAAAGGCATTTCATTAACTTTGCACCCTCTATTTGGCAATACAAATAGTTCTGTAATGACATGTCCAACCCAGAGGCAGAGTATATGCACAAAGAACAAAAGACTCATAACTGATAAGAAGGAAGGAACTGTGGAAGGGCCTCTTTGTAGAATTCCCATGCTGCATGATGACATGCACGACTACTTCAGGCATTTCCTTTCATGTTTTTTAAAAATGACAAGAATGCCATTGTTCATTCATTGCAAGCAAAATGAATCACAGCGTATAATGTGTAAAATCCAGACGTTTCCTCCCAGTTGTCAGTCTGCAGGTAGCAGTGGCAGCAAGATGAGCAGCCACACCCTCCAAGACCAGTGAGGTTCTTCTAGCAGTAGGATGTGTCTTTCAAAGTCTTTAGGTGTTTGGAGGCAACCAGGAGGTTTCCTTAAATGCGATCTTCACTGGTTTTAAGTGTGGAGTGGCATTACATAACAAGCCTTGGTTGGGGCCAATGACTACAATTTTGAAAATGAAAAAGTGATTAGAAAGTAGTGAACTTAGCAGACCTCTACAAGCCCAAAGTTACTTTAGCTGCTACTAGACACTGAATCTGGTACCCAACTGTTAGCAATGAAGTTGCATTGTAGGCACAAGATTTTGACAAGGAAGAAGAAAGTGTCTTGAGTTTCTTTCGAGTCTGCAGACAATGTTATAGAAGTGCAGTGCTAACTTGTTAGAATACTGTTTCAAGCCTGAGATTTGATTGAAATGAACTTCATGTGAGGTCTGATCAAGTGAAAACCTCTGGGACTGGAAAATGAAGTGAATGTGCCAAAAACTGTTGTTTGAAGCTGGGTCCAAAAGTGAGTCAGTCCCCATAGACCCCCATGTTAAAATGTCTGACAGTTTTGGTCTTAATAATTTACCCGTTCACAACAACAGTACGGAGGTGAATCATTATATAACCCATTTAAATTGGATTAAGGCTTGAAGTTGGCGAAGGCAAAGGCCACCACCCTGAGCTTCAAAACTGCTCTACAGTAAACTTGTGGGTGATGTGACAGAGGGTTCGTCCATCTTTATATCTAGCCAATGTGTGTGATCCAAGCACAAATGCAGGCAAAATTGATTCCTGACAGCCACACTGACTTGGAAACCGATGCACACAGTCCTCCCTCAATTGGATTCATAGTTTCACATTTTATTTGCAGATTCGAAAGGTAACAAAGGCAAAGAAAGACTGTAATAGAAAGTCAAACCCTGCCTACTGTCTATTCTATGTCAGAAAGGTACTGGGAGGGGTACATATTGTCCAACCATGCACAAAGGGCTTCAGATGAAGCATAGTGACTTCATCAGATACCTCAACAACATTTGGACTTCTTCTCGTTTCTTCTGGACGTCTGAACTCCTCACCTCATCTCTAAGGCATACAGCAACCTTGCTCAGATTAGGGATACTGGGTAACCCCCTCCTAGAGCCAAGTCTTTTAAGGAAGTGAGCCCCTGGTAGCCTGTTCTATATCCATGGGGCCCAGCCAGACTCAAAGACGTAACATGGAACCACCACTATGAATTGAGGTCAGGTCTGCTGCTAAATGCGTGTCAGGAAGAGGGGAGGGCTGAACCCTGGCTGTGAAAACAAGTTGTAGGAATGTGAAGTCTAATACAAGAAAATAATTTTACAACTTTAATGATGGTTTAGATATTGAACATCTATTTCTTATGCATTTATTCAGAGGAATGACTAAAGCATCTGTGCAGAATGAAACCCAGCCTGGGCAAAAAAATAGGGAAAAAAACTAATTCAGGCCAGAAATAAACTTGATTTATAACTCATCCCTTTTTTTTGTTTGTATTCCACATGACATGTAGTGTATACTCAAGCTGCTATGTAGTATCCATTGCAAAGTTTTAAGTGTCTACATATTACAGAGGATGGAAAGCTGGGTGGTTGTTTGACATAAGTAGTTAATTTTTATGTGGAAATCGTGAAATGTGACCAATATATACTCATTGTAACCACTCACACTGCAATATAGGCCAAAATATCATCAAATGACCAGAAAGAGGATACAACTAAAACATTACATTCATCAGTATAGTTCTCTTTTTATGGAGCCTTTCCAAGCTGAGGAATTACAGTGCATGAATTTACCTTTTTGCCTGATTCTACAAGGTTGCTCTTACTCCCCTGACTTGGTCAAGTTCCAACCAAATGTGTCAATTACGTTGATGAGCAGTCACCTTGGAGGTAACCACCGGTCATCAGGCCTCCATAGATTTGGAATGAACAGATGTCAAACACAGCTGAACTGTAGGATACGGAAACAAAAAAAAATCAGTGCCAACAATCGGTTATGTTTTGAAATTGGTGCCATCCATCACATAACTGTCCTGTGGTTTCTTTTGTTTCCTGCTTTTCATTATCATAAAATAAAGCAACAATTCAGCTCACCACTGACCACAACTACAGCAAATGGTAAATTGTTAGGCCAAGCTTTTAAAAAATAGACAGTTTTTGCAAAATGGACAGCAAGTCATGCAACCATAGTGTCACAGACTGATACAAACTCGATATATGCATCAGGCCGGCCAGTGTGAAAATTTACTTTTTGGTCCCCTGTTGCTGTACTCTATCTACACATGACAGCATTAAGAAAACCTGCATACTGCATTACAAGATGGCACCTCATTTAACTTATTTGAATGACAGCTACTCCGTTATACATATGGCGATACATTTTTTTCAAGTTTCCACCATTAAGTACCCTGGCACTCCATATGTTTCTGCAGTTTTGGGCCAACAGAGTATGCTCATTAGCATCCTGGTAGCTAGTAGAGACTCGCTGAGACTCCTGCCAACCGAGTCAGCAAACTGCATATAGGCTCCATTTACACATGAATGGGAAAAAATGATTCTACACTTTCCAAATGCATTGGTATGAATGGATCAGATTCAGTCATTCCGCAGGGTTTGTGAAGCTCAGACAAATGTTATTCTATATGAGGAATGTGTTATTTTTGCACCACATTATGAACTTGAATAATAAAGTGACACACTTGGGCCACTACAATTACAACAATGCACAACCCAGTGCTGGTCCTGGGCTACACCAAGCAGCAGCCTCTGGGGTTGAAAAATGAAGCCAACGCAGAAGTGCCAAAAACTGCAGTTCCCGAAATGGCCACTTGAGGCAAATTCCAAAAGCGAGTAAATCCCCATAGACCCCCATGTTAAAATGCCCAACTTCACATCAGAAATAAACATGTTTACAGTGTGGTTCAAAAAACATTTTTGGTCTCTATAGCTAATTTCTTCATTCATGACAACTGTACGTGGTAGGAATTTTTATTTAATTTGCACATTTAAATTGTATTAAGGCTTAAAGTTATGCATGATTAAGAGTGTGGCAGCTTTGAGTGACAAGTTGGTGCCACCATAGGACAGTTTATGGCCTCAGCTCCACGTCTGTGCTCATTTTTGGATTAACTTCAAGTTTGGTGGAGTCAGGTACTACAAAGATGGCGATGGCTGATGCCACCACACTGATTTTCAAAACTGCTGTGAAAGAAACCTATGAGTCATGTCCATCTTTATATACAGAAAGCATTTATTTAAGTCATTAATTCCACATGTGTCCACAATAACTGATATGTTCCAACC
The DNA here is from genome assembly GCA_900302755.1 of Chromis chromis. Taxonomy (NCBI): domain Eukaryota; kingdom Metazoa; phylum Chordata; class Actinopteri; family Pomacentridae; genus Chromis; species Chromis chromis. The sequence continues at coordinate 20,648 of OMNN01101425.1, forward strand.
ATAGTGCCTCATGTTTGACTTGCAGACAAGCTTGTAAATTAATCTTGGGCTGTATTTTTACACATCCTGCATTTAGTAGCTGCAGTGACTGTTGGGCTCTGAGAGCGTCCAAAACACAGGTGACCTACAAGTCAACATGCCGCCTGAATGCCACTTATAAAGACACAGACAGAGCACCGTAGTACTGTTAAAGTGGAGGAAGAGAGTAACAGCGAGAGAGAGAAAGAAGATCTCAGGCCGAGCAGAAATATGTGGCCAGCGATGATTTACTGTCTGCTGTGGGGCTTTCTCATGTGGGTGTAACCTCAAATGTTTATAGTGACCACATTTGAAATAATTTCAGAGCCCTGCTTTGCTTATGGATACAATTAAGTCAACTCCCCGGAGCACATTTCATCTCATAAAGAATTGTATCTGATGTGATTAAGGACTCAAACATGTAAACATTGTTGGTGGAATAACTCTTAAGGCATTAAATACTGGATCAAGAGGGTTTTCTGGCATCTTTATGCGATCATAAAAAAGAAGACATTTTGACTCAATTACTGTTGCAACAATCCAGAAAACAGCTTTCTCTTGTGATTTACGCAAACTTAAAAAAAAAAGAAAAAAAAAAAAGTTTTTAATGCCTCTCTGAGACTGTGTTTACAAGTTTTATTCTGTGATAAAAAGTGTTTTCCAGTTTAACAAAATGGGTGCAGCTATACTAAACACCTAATATCTGTCAATCTCCATCCACCTATTATTGTGCCAGACACATTGTGATAAATGTGTAAT
>OMNN01101427.1:14215-27002 GCA_900302755.1 Chromis chromis
TTAATTAAAGCAACACTGTGAAATAAAATATGACATTATGATATGCAAAATTTTGAAAACGGTCATTCTGTAGTAAAAATCTAAAATGTAATAACGAACAAGTTTGATTAAATGATCCTTTACTGGCTTGCGATTTATTTTTTTCACAATTTTACATTGTATCCATATGATTATTTTATAATGTTGTATTAAACTATATTGAACAGCTAACATTTCTCCTAACAGCAACAGTCCTGTAAACTTAATGTGAGGTGGTATACTAAAGATTACTAAATAATCTTTATAAAAAAGTCATTTATTTCGTCTTTTAATAAATTTGACCATGTGACATTATCCTTGTAAACTCTTCCAGATACTGGCAATTATTCCAAAACTTGTAATGCTACTTGGCCAAAAGGGCTTCGCTGTCCCCAGATGTATTAGTTCAGTATCATTAATTTTAAATGATCGGCTTATACCCATTTAAGTCAGTTCAATACTATTCAAGTCCCCCTGTCTAATAATATGTGGTCGCAGCAATAGGTACGGCAGAGCCACCCTAAGTGCTGCGCTGGTCGTTTCTGTGATTTGGACAGATCAATGTTGTGATAATGATTTAATCAATAAGCTCCAAAGCCCTCAGGCCAGCGAAATAAAACAGAATTACAGCTTCAATATCAGATAGCACGCTGTGTCTGCCGCTTGTACTGTTACTTCCCTGGAGCGAAAGGTTTTAGGTGCATCAGCTGCTGTGTGGTAAAAATGTCCCACAGTTTTTGAAGTGTAATGAGGGAGGAAGTGGAAAGCAGATGAAAATGAACGGTGTTGTACAGGTGAACGGTGTTTGCCCTTCAACTTATGCTTTCTCTGTTCTGATTCAAAACTGAAGGCAAAGTAAAAATCCAAGCCTCCTGTCCTTTGGAGATTTCTGACCAACAGAGTCCCAAAGAACTGGTCCTTCCTGTCCTTGTCAAAGATACAGTGCCGATTAAAAGTTCAGAAGTTTCCCCTAATTTAATTAGGCTTTTTGGACAAGAATTTACCCAAAAAAAGACTCTTTAATATTAAAGAGAAAACAGATCTTTACAAAGTAATGCCAATAATGATTAAAAGTGATTGCATAAGCATTCATCCCCTTTAAACCGACTCACCTAATTGAAGGCAGGTGCAGCCAATTGATGCTAGAAGTCAACAGTTAGTTAACTGATGATAATCTAAGTGCAGTGACTGTGTTTCAAGTCATGGTAGTATAAAGACACCTGTATATGGAAGGTCCAGTTACTAGTGAATCAGTACTTCAGGCTTTAACTACATTATTAAGGCAAAAGAACACTCCAAGCAACTTTGTAAAAAGGGTTATTGAAAAGCAGACGTCAAGGGATGGATACAAGGACATTTGCAAGTCAATGAATATCCCTTAAAGTATAGTTAAATCCATCATTAAGAAATGAAAGAAACATAGCACATGCAAAAATCCTAGAGCAGGCCATCCAAAACTAAGTGACCGTGCAAGAAAGAGTAGTGAGGGAGGCCACCAAGACACCTATGACTCCCTCCCCTCCAACAAATCAGAATCAGAAGGAAACAGTTCTGCTCTGTCACTACTGCACAGGATAGTTTCACTCTGAATGGCTGGTTTCCTCTGATCATTCATACAGTCAACCCTTTATAATGTCTACAAGCAGACAAAGAATGTATGAGAGATTTTTTTTATAGAGCATAGAGAAGCCGATACCAGCATTAAACTCCTGCATTTAAGATTTAGACCTAAAAATAAACCTGTCTAATGAGCCTGAACCACATACTGGTGCTGCAGCAGAGAAAGTTCACACAATCTTAAATGTCAAAGACTTTATTTACCCAAAACAAGGCAGGAAATCTAACAGGACATTTAATTTGGACTCACCAGCTGTTTTTTATTAAAAAGGAAGAACTTGGTATGTGTTTTGCTTGCCATGCCCACCAATTGGGTTTTTAAATCGTGGCCTTTTAAAGTTACAAAGCAGAAAATAAGACACATGCACTTAATTTGGCCATTAGCAACAACAGAAAGACATACATGACACGCTTGCAAACACACAAACACACACACATTCATTCCTCCAAACCCTCCAGAAGATTTGCATGTAATTAGAGGGGGTGCGAGGATACAGTGGCAATCAAATACAGAGCCTGGGCCTGCTAGATAAGCTAATATCCAACCACCTTGCTGCCTTCCCATTCATAGCCCAGCACCACAGGCTCCAGCAAACTCCAGCTGGAGACATGAGATGGAGAGTGTGTTTGTATGCAAGTGATTATTTGTAGCACACGTGTGTACAAAGGTTTGAGTCATTAGACTTTCAAGGCCTAACACCAAAGATAGTAATTTTTGCTAGAATTTATTTCATGAGTTGTTATGATATCAAAAAAAAGAGCATTTTCCTATTCTCATCCTACATTTCTTGTAAATGTTGTGAGATTTAATAATCACGACTGGCTACCAAAACAAGGAACATTTAAAGCTTTGGCTCTACAAATGCCATTGGTCCACTATCTTTATGTAGCAGATAGCTGTTAGCTGCTATAGTGTTTAAATCATGTATATAGAACCACAAATCTCAGCAAGCTGAAGAGACTGTCCGTAGAGACTATTTATGCTAAAGGGGCAGTGTTAACTTTTAAGGTCGAGGGTGTTCTTACTTTTTGCACAGAACAAAATTACATCTATTGATACTTCTGCCAATTTTAAATTTTTTTTTTTAAAGATAAGTTACCATGTCAAGTTGTGCAAGTATACCACATTTGCTTGGCCAAATGCAACAAAAAAGCCAACAGTGTCCATGTTCTGATATGATTGTATACCTGCAGTAAAACACCCATGCACACTTCACACCTTTATGTGTGTTTATAATGTTCTATATCTGTGCCGTTGCAGCTGCCCATAGCAGTTGTTTCTCTGAATGTTCTGGTTATCTGTTGTCAAACACAGCCACTGTAGGAAACAATTAATCCACAACACAAAAGCAGGTAAATCACAACCAACAAAGCGTTTGCGTGCAGAGAGAATAAGTGACACCAGCAGGAGGCGGAGGCTCACACATACAAACAGAAACAATCTCCCCAGCCTGCCTATGGCTGTTGTTCCACAGCAAGAACTATTACCACAAATAACAGCATTTGTGCCTACACATACAAGAGATGGATAAAGAAAATGGCACTCACTGTGTGTAAATTGATATGCAGATTATATAGTGTGGTAGAGCAAATCAAGTCACCGCAGTCTGTCTTGAATAATGATTTCGTTGGAGCACCATAACAATGAAATTGCAAATGTGGCCATTTGAAAGTTTATTGCACATAAATAGGGCTGAAACCACAGAGGAAGATCTGTTTCCTGGTAAAGCTTCTACAACCTGCATGTTTCTGCTGTCCCCGATACGAAACACATCAACTGATCCAACAGACCTCATCAATGACAAACCTTATAATTAAGAACTGCTGACCTAGTGAACACACATTGCTGTGCTTGTCCAAGGGTGGCTACATACTATGTTTTCTGTTAAGCTGAAAACAAGAAACTTAATACTGAGGTTTATTGAATTCAGCATATTAGTGGGCTTATTTCATTTAAAGACCTTCATTTAGAAACACTTGATAATGAAAGTCTTACATCACCAGACTACATAATGGTCTGACTGAACCACAATCATTCTGCTATAGGTACAAAAAGTAACCTCCTTACCGCACAATCCAAATCTCCTGCAAAACTTAAAATTTTCTTTATGATAGGTTGCTATAGCCCTGTGTTGTTGTTTCCTGTAAGGGGAGGAGGAAGTCATGTGAAATGCGCAGCAAATGGCAGACTTACACCGATCAGCCACAACATTATGACCACTGACAGGTGAAGTGAATAACATTCATCATATTGGTACTATGTGGTGTTCTGCTGGAAAACCTTGGATTTTGGCATCTGTGTTGATGAGACTTAGACACCCAAATAAACATTTCCCCAGAACAAGCACACTCCCACATGCAAATGGCAATCCCAAATGTCACTGGCAAAAACATCAAACAATCAGGAACATCTTGAGGAACATGACAATGGCCCAAGATGTTGATTTGACCTCTAAACTTCCTAGACCCCATTCTGATCAAGCATCAACAGGATGCAGTGGAACAAGTTTGATTGACAGAGGCCCCACTGCACAAGCCAGAGTACCCAAAGGATCCACTGCCAACGTCCTGGTTCCAGACCCCATAGGACACCCTGAGAGGTCCTCTTGTCCATGTCCAATGGTTCAGAGCATTTTTGAGCACATAAGGGAGACCAACACAAAATTAGGCAGGTGGTCATAATGTTATACCTGATCGGTGTATATCCACAGTTTACATCTGGTGAGTCAGAGTAGATAGTTGACAGTTACAAGTCGGCCATATTGATTGATAGTGCTTTTGATCGTGGGTATAAGCATGTCATTGGCCATTCATTTCAGGCGGCTTTGTCCTTTCCTTCCGCTGTCTGTTTGTTACCATTTTCTTTGCTATGGGAAACAACAAAAGCAACCTCCAAGCAGCAACCTACCAAACAGAAAGCTTCAAGGTTTACAGAGGATTTGGATAGTGGAGCAAGTCAACCCTGCTAGTGTGTTTTGGAAAATTATCCACTTTAATCAAAGTGCTTGCCTCCCTCTGTGCAAACACAACAATTCCCCCCATCGCTATTTTGAGGGAGCATGAATCCACATCCGTCACTCACACAATGATGGCTATGACTGGTTTAAAGAAACACAAACAAGCCACAGTGTTATTTCCTCCTATAGCAGAATGATAGTGAGGCACAGCCATTATGTTCTACAGAATGGGCTGACAATGTGAGACGAAAACAGACTGCATGAATATGGCTTTGTCCAACAAGAAAACTGAAATGGCTCACAAAATGGCAGAAAACTGCAAGATGTTTGCCAAACAACCTGAAAAGGAGCCTTAATCAAAATGATGAGATGTGGTACAGTATGTTTGGCACACACTTGACCTGGTTTGCCGAAGTGGCTGCATAGTTCTGGCATTGAATCATGAAGGTAGGAGGGTGCTGATATGGGACTACATAAGTGCAAAAAGTGTAGGGGAGATGGTGCTATGGATGCAAGTCTGTATCCAAATATTGAATGAAAAAATGACTCCCAGTCTCAAGGCAGCAGAGGAATGTTCCATCATGACAGAGATCCCAAACTGCAACACTATAATAATCACACAAGTTTTTTAATGGGGAAAAAATAAGGAAAATTCCACAAAGACAAGCTTAAGTGGTGATTATACACTGGCCAGTTAAATTAAATAGTAATACTTTATATAATGTGGTCTTGTACAAAGTCAGTTAACTGTTGCATCTCAGGTGTAAATCAACCACCTGGCGGAAGGCAGCCCCTTTCTTAGCACAGTAATGTCCAGATGTTGTAAATTAGTGGTAGAAGTTTGGACAGATGGCATCTCATAAACCTAGTTTGGCAGTTTCTTTGATTTACAAAATGAAAATAAGGTTGTATGTAAGATGTGTCAGAAGAAAATGGTATATAATGGCTCGGCTTGCAACACTGACACGTGGGCTCAAACCTGCAAGGTCTTAATTTTAACTGTTTAAAGGTATCTTTAAGACACCAGTGGCTTTGAAGATAATGACATTTGAGAAAAACTTTAAGTTGTTTCAATTGTTTTAATGGTCCTAACAAATATTCTTCAAACAGTGTAATTTGGTGCCCACTGAGAAACCAAAACTTTTCCAATATCTTCATTCTAGTCCCTGTAGTTATTAAATGGCATCAATGACAAAGCAGCCCTGCTGGTCTATGCTCTCTGTGTGCTTTAACCATATGACCACCCATGCTGACCATATCCATTAAGTTCCCTCACTGGTCTCAGCTTCAATTTGTTTCGCCATCCATCCCGGGCAATGTGTCAATACATATCAGCAAGATAAATGAGGCTTCTACAGTTCTGCGTTTCCATTTTCAGAAGCACCCGTTGTAAATTTGCCAGAAGGAAAATAGGACTTCTGTAAATGAACTGTCTTTTAGTTAGAGTCTGGTCTATATCGTGTTGGTGTGTGCTTGTGGTGGTAAAACTGTCTTTACAAGGGAGTTACACTATATCTGTAGCTTGTTTTTGCACAGGCTAAATTTTTAAAATTCCATCAAAATGTAATGTTGTCAATGCCATAAGTACGTATATTAAATGCCTGTCTGTTTATTTAAGTGGATAAGACATACAATGTTAACACTGTTTCAACTATAAACACTTACAAAAAGTTTAAGTAAAAGGGTTATTAGAGTAAAGAACTACTCTTCAGAAGGGTGGTGTTGATACCCTAACTTTTCTGGGGGTTTCCATTGTTCAATTCCGGTGCATCTTAGTGGAGAGGTTTTTGTATTTTAGTTTGTTTTTAATACACAACTTTTTAAAAAAAAGTTGTATTATATGCCCTGTACACACTAGTAGGTTGTTCTGATGATAGACTGATGTGAACATCTGGAGCACTTTTTTAAACAATGTGAGAGGGATCTGTAATGACTGATTTAAGATTAGGATTAGGGTCCATATATCATCCTAAGAAACAATATTATACTGGGGTCTGGCAGACAATCCGGCAAGCTCCTTGAGCCTGGAGAGAAGGTCCCTTGAACACAAGCTGATTGAAAGTAGGTTGATGTGGCACTATGATCAAATACTGATTGAAGAAGCTGCACATAAATCCATCACAGCAAGCAACATTTCTTAGCAATGCATACTATTTCAGTGGAGTGCTTGCAACAACACATGATGTAGCATGGCAATTCAAATTGCCAGGGAACATCAAAAAACAAATCTTAGTGGCATCTAAAGCAAAAAAACAAAACAAAACAAGGGGTTCTGCTGGAACTCACTGTATGGGAAATGTGACTCTCAGAGGCCCATGAATGGAATAAGCCTAAGTAACACCAAATGGTAGCTGAGTGACAGCAGTAGGAACAGAAACCAAGCTGTGAGCCGATCTCCAACACTCAAACCCCTGGGAATATCCGATGGCAATGGATCCAGTAACACATTGCACCATGAGTCGTCTTTGGGGACTCATCACCCCCAGTTGGTTTGTCCAGGGAAATTTTTGATTATCAAAGACATAAAACACTCTACGATCTGGGGAGCATTACTGATGATGTGTTCGAGTTGCATTACCGAGGTGTCCTGTAGAACTTACATGAAGCAATCAATCAGTCTTTTTGTTGACACATTGTCTTTGACAGATGTTTTTATATACCTGTACCACACTTTTAATCCAGCCTTCTTTGTATTGCCTATCCCTAAATCTTGCAACCTCTCCAACATTGTGTTTATTACAAAACTCACCTGAGATATAACTGTATAAACATATCTAACTATAGACAAAGAAATCTGTGTGTGTGCTCTCATATTTCAACAACCGTACAACTGACATGCTTTAAAATTGGTAATTCTACCTGTGGGGACCTGAGAACGTGCAGTTTCAAATTTGAAGTAGATTGAATGAATTTGGGCCATTTTAGGGGTCTTTTTGTGATCCTCGGCCTGACTTTTGGGCTACGAGACGGTAGTCCAGTTGATAAGCATCATCTTTAATGTCAAAGGTATAATGTAAAGGCAAGATAGAATGAATCCTTGTATGTGCATGTCTTTCTGTCTGTAAACATCACATTTATTCACGGACTGTGGACACTGCACTAATTTTAATCAACAGATGGAACAGAGAAGATCGTTGTTTGTCTTTATCCCTAACATCCTATGACCTAAGGAGTTGAAGACTGAAGATTTTGATCTTAAACCTTTTTGGTAGCTGGGAATAGCTGGAAAAATTATATACTGACAGATCTTACCCTTCCTTTACAGAGTGGAATACATTTTAGGTTCACTACCTTTTGTTTGTGTTGATTTCCCTGCAGGGCAAACTGGCACTTTATGTTAGTACTGAATGGAAGTCAAGCAATGCGCCTCATTATTATCCCAAAACATTAAGCTGAGCTACACTGAGCTGATACATTAAGAAATCAATAAGCCTTTTCACTTAAATTACTGTGATACTGTGATGATGTTACATTTGTACAAAAAATATCTCTACCAAATCATGTTCAATGTCACTTATTATGAAAGGAGCAGAAATAAGAAGTTACTTGGAATTTATGCAAACACCCAAATCAAAAAGCAAAACAAGTATTAACACTGGCAGCCAATAAAGGTTTGTAACCAAACGGCAGCAGCGTCTCTGAGTAATATCCATTTGTAATACAAAACCGTGTCAGCAGCCAGTGCATACGATCATGGCAGGACCCAAGATGAAAACGTGTATCAGCCAGACACCACCTGCACTGCTCAAAGCTACATTCTGTCACACAGTACTCCAGTAAGTTTTGTTACACTATTTAACATTAATATTTATATGGCTGGAAGTTAATTTGGCTGCTGTGTCGACTTCAGAGTGTGAGCATATGGTTATTTCCTGGAGATAGTACGTCTTAGTGTAAACTCAGTAGACATCAAACATTTACGTAGAAAGTATTTGTGGAGGTTTTTTCTGCTTGATTTTGGATTTCACTGGGATTTCCATTCACACAGACAGATGGAAATGCCTCTATTGTAGAAAACATTAACATTCTACTTGTCAAACTGATGCTAAACAAAGTGGAATACTACCATTTCTTCTCTTTTAAATGATTTTTAATGGGTGCATTTTATGTTGGGGTTTTTTTGACAGCGACAGTGCAGAAAGACAAGAGAGCAGAGGAATGATGTGATGCAAATGCTACAACCATCAGAGTGTATCTAACGCTTCGTAGTTGCAAAAACTGAATTAGATCCCTAATACAGTTAGCATGGGTGGGTGATGTTTCATCTTTCCACTTAAGAAGAATTAGTTATCTAGCAATCAGAGACACATAAGCAATAATATTTGATTTATATTTTGCAAGGGTAGCTTCTTCAGCAACCACTCTAAATACTCATGTCAGTGGGGACGTATTGAAAGGGATCTCTAATAGGTTTTGAGAGAGTTTTGAATACTCTGCCCAGTACTTACAAAGTTAGGAGCAGGTCCAAACAGTGTGGATAAGAGTCCCTATTTGATTTTATACATCAAGCACACTTGGGGTTTTTCTTGCATATAATGAAGGCGATAGACACTTTACACTGTAGGAGTCCATGCTGTGTGCATATAAATGAAGGATGGACCCTGTTCAGAATTGAAATCCACTTTTCCTCATTCAGTTGCAAATTTAGCTCCTATTTCTATAAGCCCATTTTTAGATAATAAGGGGCAAGCAAGACAAAAAAAAAACTTATAAACCTGCGTAGCCACACTCTTTCCAAGTGGATTTATAGCCAGAATATTGTCTAACATTGTTCTATTTGCTAAGGTAACTAGACCAGATTAGCTTGAGCTAAGTTTCTAGTGGTTTTAATAAAATTATATGTCTGTCAAAAGTACCATTGAAATCTTTTGAAATCTCCAAAAGATGTTATAATACCTTGACTCCTGCAGTGATGGAGGGACAGTGTTATTTTGAGCTATCTGTGCTCAGAGAGGCACTGATATAAGTTTAAATTTTGAATTCTAAGACCTTAAGTAAAAAGCAGCTGGTCTTTTCTTTTTGGTTCTTGGAAGATGCTTCAGCTTTTATCCAAGAGGTCACTTCAGTTCTGCCTTCTACTGAAGCTGCCAGGATTACCATGACCTGGCTGAATGAGAATCTACACACTCAATTTTGAGCTGAATTGTTGCTTTGTTAGCTTAGTTGTCATGATCACTGTTGCATCAGCTCTGCATATTTTTTGAAGATAAAAGCATTTAAAAAATATTGTCAAAATGCTCTGACCAGCCAGGAATCACTCCAATGACTCGCTGTATGGACCCGAACCATTTGGCTATTGGGTCATCCCATTACTACCATTTCTACTGAGCAATCTTGGCTTTCATGTCATTATGTTTTGTCTCAAGGAATCTTGAAAGAACAGTTTCAGTGCTTTCATTGCAGACCCCAATAACCTCAGTGAATCCTAATGTGATCAGCACCTAATCCCATACGTACATCACTCAGGTAATATATGATCCAAAGATGGTTACCGTTTCCTCTGACTCCCTTTGTGTCATCTGCGAAAGACATTGAATATTGACTCCCGCTAGCAATGTCTGCACCATTAAAAGATTATCAATCACTTTAGTTTGATCAATACAGTCTGTGTGCTAATCGCAGCCGTGGTGAAAGAGGGCTTGATGGTGATTGCAAATGTATCTCTGGAGCTTCAGCTGATTACTAATTCAGGCTGAGATACAACACAGGGCAGTCGATTAGTAATCCTGCGATTTCATTTGATGCCACAGCTCCCTCATGACAACCGCAATTTAGCTTAATTTGATTCAGGATGCAGCTTTAAATCCTGAGGAGGCAAAGGCAAATTTGAACATGTAAAATACAGGCAAATTACACCAGCAAAGCAAGTGTTCATTAGTGTTCAAAGTTCCCAGAGGTAATTTTCAGGCTCACCACTAGATGGGAGTCTTTAACTTCTTTCCTCTCATGCTTCATGGATTTATCATAACATTTTCTCCTCATCATGCTGCCTATCAGCTGTCTCCAGTGGGGATCTTTCCAGCACGGCTGACATAAAGAGACAAACCGCCACTTGTTACTGCAGATGTAGATACAGCGTTCTGGATGAATACTGTACTCTGCTACAGGCACATGTTGCAGAAAAGCCCACACAGGATTCCTCGCTCCTGTATGTTTAAGATGAATCACCAATCAATATACTTCTGTCTGAAGCTGCAGTTCTTCATCCTCTTTGGCTCTTACTCCCTGCATTAAATTGATGCCAAATGGTTCCCCACACTACTGCAGGCAGAGACGTGCTGAGCTGTGACCTCTGACACCACAGCAGGACTTTCATTTTTCCCTTTCAGTTTATTTTTGCTTTACTTTTTGTGGGAAAGTGAAAAAGCTCAGAAGCTAAAACAAAAAATCATTATTTTACAAAAAGCTTTTTGGTACAAGACTTCATGTAAAGGCAGTATCACGGTTTACAGGCAACAGCTAACTGTTTGCCAACCCTTCAAGCTAAAACCAGTGAATTACTGTTCTATTAGGCCAAACCACAAATAGAACCTCCAGTGCCAAGACTGGGGATCAGACCGTTAACTCTGCATTTAGTGGACAACTGAACCCATCGCCTGAACCACAGCTGCCAGGACACTAATCTGGTCTGAAGAAACAAATAGAGAGCGCTGCACTTGGGAACAGTAGTAGTGTTAGAATAAAAATAGTAAAAATCCAAAATCGGAAGCTGATAAAGGATAGTTCAAGGTTTTAATAAATAATTTTTATGTTTAAAATGTCTCAGATATAGTTTGGACTATTGACCAAGGATGTCCATTAATAAGAAATGGGACAGTCATTATTTTTTTTCATTTCTACTAATCTGGTCTGTTTTGATAAGAATCAGAAATGACAGTGAGAGTATGACAGATAATTATAAACTAATCATTACCTATTGATTTACGACTATAGTATCTTTCTGCCAGTTCTTTAGTAAATAGTAATTTATCTCCTATACAGTCCTGGATTAGGGAAATTATTAGAGATTACATTTGTTTGTGACATATCATAAATAAGTTTTAAATCAGCGTGTCTTTGCCATTTTTCCTTTATTGATTTACTGTCACTCCTTTTCCGTCAGACAATCATACTTCATATGGGGCATGACACCCACCCTGGTAACTCAGAAAATGGCAGAGAAGCTTTAAACATGTTATTAAAAGGCCATATTTTTACCCAAACCATGCTTATTGTTAGACCTTGACTATAACTGAGCCTACACTTAATCAAGCCTTAAGCTCTGTCAAAGTGTCGACCAAAGCTTGATATTACCTAAACCTATCAAACAGCAAGTAAAAATCAACACTAAACACCATATGAAGAACAATGCTCCAACATGGGATGCAAACCCTTGTCTTCTGGGAGAGGGTCCTATTGCTGACTTATGCCTCCATCCTTCTCTCGTACCTCCTCATCCAAACTCTGTGGAACCCTCTGTGGAAGTATGTGAACCCTTTTGGAATTTCATGGTGTCCTGCCATAGACACCCTGCTTGTTCAATGTTTTATGTATGTAGACTCATGAACCCAGATGTTAGCCAGTTCCAATGACACCTTCAAATCTTTGGCTGTCACTCAGGGTTGTTTCTTTACCTCACTGATGAGTCTTCGTTGTGCTCTTGGGGTCATTTTGACTGGTTGCCCACTTCTTATCAGAGTAGCTACTGTCCCAAAGAGTCTCCATTTGTAGATCGTTTCCCTAACTGTAGACTGGTGAGTTTCTAAAGTCTTTGAAATCACTTTGTAACCCTTTCCAGCTGTATATAAATCAACAATTCTTGATTGTAGATCCTCTGAAAGCTCTTTTTGGCGAGGCATGGCTCACATCAGCGTATTTTTCTTGTGCAGAGCAGATTAAAAAAGTTTTAGTGTTTTTTATCAGTCAGAGTAGCTCTAGTCCAAACCTCCAGACTCATGTTCTTAACAGGACTCCAGGTATGCTAACACCTGACTACAATTAGCTTTTTTGAGGTCATTAACTCAAGGGTTCACATACTTTTTCCACAAGCTCTATGAGGTTTTTATGGTTGTTCTCAATAAAGACATGAAAGATCAGAATTGTTTTTGTGTTTTTATTTGAGGCACATTATATTTGTCAATACCCTTGACTTAGATAAAGATCAGATCACATTTTATGACAAATTAATGCAGAAATCCATGAAATTCCAAAAGGTT
>OMNN01101428.1:12536-36834 GCA_900302755.1 Chromis chromis
CTTTACCTTCCTCTTCATCGTCCGGTACAACCCCGCATTACTCAAGATTAGGCATCTATCCATCTTACATTCCATTTTCCCTTCAATCGTAAACATATCACGAGAATGCGTCATTGGCGACTCGTTTGGGCTAGCGCACTTTGGGATACCGTAAATATGTCATCGTGCTATCGGAAAAAAATCCAACGGTTTCTGAAAGCTGAGGCGTTGCGCTTTACAGCCAATATGGTGTCATTACGGTAATTTCATTCATGCCCCCCCAGGAATCCGCTGGATGAAATTAACGTAAAATTACCGTAATGACACTATATTGGCTGTAAAGCGCAACAACATTGTCATTACGGTCATTACGGTAATTTCATCCGTGCCCCCCCAGGAATCTGCTGGATAAAATTACCGTAAAATTATCGCAACTCTTATAATAGGCAGTAAATCGTAAATAACTGCCAGATTTAGAAAGTTTCTTCTGAAAAAATGGGCACCAGCACTCACAGGACATTTTCTTACCTTGTTGTAATCAAAATAAGAAAAAAAGACCAGGTGGACATTTTGAGGCTCAGGTCTTAAAGGGTTAAACTCCTTTACTTAGGGCAGCAACTGACCCCCAACCCAGAGAGAGCAATCAAACAGTTTTCAGCAGGGAAACATGACCTTCGACTTGTTGCCGGGCACCTTGGCTTGCTGACTCCTGCCCTCGCAGACTGGTTAACAGCTCTACCAAAATGGGATTCTTTCCCTCTAAATTTCTCACATGGTTGCATTTAATTGAATCTTCAAATGATCCAGTATCTCAGCAAAAAGTCAAAGATTAGAGAAAAAGTCCAAAAATAGAAAATCAGTTTAAAAACTTTGCTTCTTTTCTCTCCCGTTAATTGTGTGATAAGCCCTCAGATTTAACTGCTTTCTCTGTGTGTAAAACTGGATAAAGTTGCTCAAACTAGCACCACCTGCCGCAGCTATAACAGTAACATGCTGCTGACACACTGATGCTTCACTACTAGTAATCTAATAATGTCAGATATAAAAATACATCAATATGAGGGACCAAGCCAGTACTTTCACTACAATACTTTAACAACCTTTTGCTGATATTTACTTTTACTTAAGTAGGATTTGACATAGAGAACTTTTACTTGCAGTGGAGTACTTTTACATTATTCTATTTTGCTTAAGTAAGGATTTGAATACTTCTTCCACCTGTGGTACAAATGACTGACCCCTTCATCTCAGGGGGAAAAAAAGGAAGATAATTAAGCTGTTTCTCCTCCAACACCAGTTCTCGGACAGAGGTTAAATCATCAGCCTTAAAAGCTGCACACCATCTGTCAAGCAGCATCCCTTTCTCCCTCGCAAAGTCCATATAGATTTGGCCTGACGTTTTCTTAAGGCCACTGAAACGCTGTCTGTGTGGCTCTTGGTGTTGAGTCTGCCTGTGATAAAAGAGCCATGGTGAGAGGTATTGGGATGGGTTTGGTGCCCGCTCCTCTTCACCAGGTCCATTTCCAGACTAAGCTTGTTGCAGGTTTCTTCCCGGTAGGTGTCCGGACTAGTTTCCCAATCGATGGTGTAGATTTAATTATGGGAAATGACGTTGCTGGTGGCAGAGTGCATCCGGTTGCTGAGGTTGTGGACTCTGTGCAGAACAACGTGGCTCATAGTCAACCTGATGTATGTGCAGTTGGTGTGTTGACCAAAGCGAAGGCCCGTGTGTCTGTTTGAGGACAGGTTGCCCCCTGTTGGTTGGTTGGTGAGGTGCCTTCCAAAGGAGACAAAATGGGTAAAAGCACCCGTTCCTATGGCTGTAGTGCCCCCAGCCCCTCTGTGCCCTGTTCCTGCTGTTGAACCATTTGCTCGTGTGACTGGTAATCTTGGTCCACTACCAAGAACAAAACGTTCTGGTTTTTCTAGAGCAGCCAGTGTAGTGGCTGATGCTCTCTCCAGTGGGTGAGTAGTGGCCTGTAGTGAATGGTTAATGAACTAATGTGTTAGGCCCCATCCACACGAAGCCAAAACGCTTATAGTTTAAAAAACGTTCTTCGTAAAGACGGAGCCGTTTCAGTAAATCTGTCCATCCACACGAATTCACTTGATACACCTGAAAACTATGTAAGACACATGCCAGGCCTGTTGGTGGCGCTGTGACGGCGTAACGGAAACTGGCGGCGGGACTTTAGGCATGCGCAGAAATCTGATACGATGTAAACATAGAACATGAAGTGGCGTATTGTGCTTTCTGTATTTGTTTGGTGAACACGGTGATAATGCAGAAGAAGTATATTTTGCTGTAATAGTGATAATAGGGTGACTAGCTTCAGCAGGACACACGCAACACTGTACGGCGCCATAGTTGTAGTCCTTTTCTGAGTTTGGCGCATTTATCGAGACATGGAGCTATGATGCAAGCGTTTCAGAAACGATGCGGAAACAACGTCCACATGGAACGGCAGAAGCGGCGGTTTCAAATCTTTCCACTCTGGGACCTGGTTTCAGAAATGATCGTTTTCAGATACACCGGTTTGACGAACTATTTGTGCGTTTACGCCTGGGTTCGTCTTCGTGTGGACGGGGCCTTAGATTGGTGTAGCCTAGGAGTAGATGTTTGTTCTTATGAGAGGAGGTGTTACGGCCCTTGGTGCTGGGTATTCGTTTAAGTAGGTTGTGTGTTTTTCTTCTGTGGTTTTCTTTCTCTTTTTTGGTGATGCCCTAAAAGGCAGCAGGAGTGGCCAAGCGCACCGGTGGCCACTCTTGAAATTGAGGGGGAGGCAGTGAGCCAGAATGGCAGCTAGGGAGCTGTGTGGTGTTAGTGTCTTTCGTGACCTGCCTAAAGCCAAGCGTGCGTGGTGTTTTGAATATGTTGCATCGGTTTCATTTTGTTAACCCTTTAAGACCTGAGCCTCAAAATGTCCACCTGGTCTTTTTTTCTTATTTTGATTACAAAAAGGTAAGAAAATTTCCTGTGGGTGCTTGTGCCCATTTTTTCATTGCAATTTACAGCCAATAATATGGTGTCATTACGGTAATTTTCATCCAGCGGATTCCTGGAGGGGCACGAATGAAATTACCGTAATGACACCATATTGGCTGTAAAGCGCAACGCCTCAGCTTTCAGAAACCGTTGGATTTTTTTTATGATGGCACAAAAGGTGACATGATTATGGTAGTCCAAAATCTGCTAGCCCAAATGTGTCGCCGATGACGCATTAGGACTTAAAGGGTTAAGAAGCTTGCTTTGATTTGAATTTGGCTTTTCTTTAGCTGTAAATAAATCACTTTCTTTTAGTTACACAATCGTTTTTTTCTGTTTAGTTACATTACTTGTTACTCCCCTCATCCCCTGGCTCACGGGGACGTAACATTCATCATATGATCCTGGGCATGTGTTGTCAAAAAGAGGACATAAGGTTTATTTTTTTTATTAATCTTATATACAGACATTTACAGCAATCTCTGCTAAAAAATTATTACAGATAATTATGGTAAAGTTGGTAAATAATTAGATGCTGTCCAGTTGTAGTTCCAGTCTGAGAGAATATAAAGTGTACAGTAGATATGTATTTGTGAAAAAGAAGAAGAAGAAGAAGAAGAAGAAGCAGGGTCGTCAGTTCGAAACACAGTTCAGTAATCATTTCTCCCGCAATTCAACTGTAATAAAATCACAATATAAATGTCCCCAAATCCTTTTGCCTCCACTTGATCATAATAGTGGGTATTTCCACATGAGATGATGCTGTATATTTAAAATCTGTTTCGATGAGACAGAAATGCACTGATCCCACCTTCGCCCTGCAGATACAAATGATCCACGGCCCAACATGAAGAGGCGATCTGAGGGGGCACACACTTTGGTGAGCAGCTTCTCTCCACACCACTTGATTCTTTTTTGGTTTTCAGTACGGAGGAAGCACAGCTCTGTGTATCCGGAGCTCAAAAACCAAATGACAAATTATGATATAACAATACTTTTGGGGATTTATTCTCGAGAGACCACTTCAGCACTCAATCATTACTCTTTGGTGGCATTATTAGCACAATGAATCCGCACCGCTAAGGGATAAACTTTAGAATCCACTTTGGGAAAATGTGCTTCAAACAGGGTCATTTTCCAGTAAGGGGTGAACTTATTTAACCTCATTGTTCTCTGAGTTTAAGCAGCACTGGGGAATCTATGTGTTAAAATTAAGATGTGGGACATTGTTAGCCTAGCTTAGCACAAAGACTAGAGGTCAAGGGAAACAGCTATCCTAGTCAGGTCTGGTGTTGTTCATTAGCTGGGTTTTCATCCAAATGTAGAGCAACGTTTTTAAAAGACTGGCAAACAGGGCGCCCCGATAGCCGAGCGGTTATGTCGCTTGACCGACGTGCAAAGGCGTAGCAGCTGTGCCAGGTTCGAGTCCGACCTTGGCCTAAATGGCCGCATGTCCTTCCCCACTCTCTCCCGTTTGTAACTCTATCCACTGTCCTGTCCTCTCTAATAATAAAAGGCCAAAAATAAATCTTAAAAAAAAAAAGAAATTATGGCTGTTTCCATCCACAACCGTTATCCAAGTAATTAGGACGATTGATTACATTTACTGCAGGTAATTTTAGTCTCTTTGGATAACAACTGGTGCATAATTGACATATGATGACACATTGAAATACAAAATGTGTTGGAACATCGTCATTGATTTTCTCGGTAACAGAAAAACAGGAAAAAGTACAAAAAATTTGCGCTAGCAAAGACTAGCTGTGGCTATCGCACACCACAGGCTAAGCTTTGCAAACTTAACATGCTGTTCCATCTGACATTTTGATCAGATTTTAAATGGCAAAACAAATGCCAGGTCAAGTTCTGCCTCTAAACTAAAGTTGGACTGATTACCTGCATTATGGACCAGGCTAAAACGTTCTTGTGACAACTGCCGATCGAAACCTTTTTGGGCAGGTTTTGGGTGGTTTTTGACATATGTTTGTAATTTTAAATCAAACTTTGAGTCTTCTGAACAATATAAAGTAATTTTGGACTAATTTCATGTCTTTTTGTACAATTTTGTTTCAAGTTTCGAGTCCTCTGGTCAATTTTAACTAATGCTGGACAAATTTCAAGTCTTTTTGCACGTGTTTTTGTCATGTTGACCACGTTTTGATGCTACTTTTATCTCATATTGTACAGCCAGCTATCCAAATAAAATGACCCGTCCTCATAACGGACCACGGGTGATCTAGCTGAGCTTCAGAAATTCAGACTCGCACATGAAAACAAACCAGCGAATGAATATGTTGGTTATTAGGTCAAACAGCAAGTATTTTGTGTAGCTTTTATATGCAGTTATTGTTGTATTCTTTTATGTCAAAAGAGTATTTCTCCATGTGTCTTGAATCGTCTCACTTTTTGTTTTTGTCTTGTTTCCTATCTCTGGTTGTTTGCAGCTGCTGCCAACTGCTTCCCTTTTTTTTTAATTTAGCCTTGTGTTTCTCCCTTTGTCTTCTGTTAATGACACATCGACGCTGCGTCTTTGCTTTACTTTTGGTTTTATTTTGGCTTTCTTATTTGGATTATTGATTTTGTTGGACTTTGCCTAAGTTTCACCAGATGGTTTCGGTCTATTATTGATCTGCCTCCACTGTAAGTTTTCGTTCCCAAATCTCTTCAATGGATGTTGAGAGCGCAAAGATTGTTGATTTATCTTTTAATTAGTGAGTTTTGCAGGTGTTGTTGGGTGTATTGTGTTTACTTGGACAAAACTTCTGCTCTTCTTCATGCTAAGCTTGTAGCCACTATCTGACACAGGTTTATACGTAAGCGAATAATGATGCTAATTTGAAGGCTGCTGTCTGATGGAAAAGCTTTTTTTCTTATGGCGGCTGAAAAACCCTAAAAGCACATGAGTTGAATTAGTTTCCTCTCTATGAAAACAGCAACTTTAGTTGTGTAATTTCCTGGCAGTAATATTTAGGTTTTCCCATCAGGTTGAAGCAGGTTGTGCTCACATTATTCGACCCAGATCTCAGCCCAGACTTCATGCAGATGTTGAAGCAGCTGCTTTCTGTTCAGTGTGAATTATTAACTGACCTATTTTGCTCTACAGGGGAAACAGTTTGTTACCGCAGGGCGGATTAACAAGGTAATGTGCAGTCGATGCAAGAGTGGTGAGGTCGTCTCCTTCCTCCTCACAGCCTGAGAGTCAGCATGGCGGTCAGACAGGCTAACAGGACCGAAGCTGAGGATACTGAAGCTGCATTCATCGATGCTTTGGTGTCCTTGAGTATGTTTCGTGTTACTTCTACCTCCCTTGCTGCTGCCTTGCTAACTGTAGTTTTCTTTCTCTTCTCCTCCTCCTCCTTCTCCTCCTCCAACACACTTTCATGGACCTCTTTGTCTTCTCCCTGTGTTGCTGAGGGAGATTCAGGGACTTCGGCAGTAGTGGTCGTTGCTGGGGTGTCTTTAGCGAACCGGCCAAAGAGGGTGGTGGTGATACTGGGAGCACTGTCAGTGGTGTCAGGCTGGACAGGGGGGTCAACTGTTGCAGGAGGATTAGTTTCTGGAGGCTGTAGGGAGGGATCAGCTGTCACCTCCTCCTCACCCTCTTCTAGATCTTCTTCTTCGTCGTCTTCAATGTCTTCCTCCGTCCTTTCAGGAACTTGAAAACACAAAAGAAAAGCACATCAGTACTTTAAAGCTGCACTTAAGGGTTGTTTTCAAGTAATTAAATGATTAATCTAAAAAAAATGGTACAACTTCTCTTGGCATCTTCAAATGTCTTGATCATTCCAAATAGCAATTCAGAACTCGAATCAGTTTACAATAATATGGAGGCAACTCATTCTGTCCATCTCGGCCTCTGTTAAATCTTTATAAATGTGTTCACTGGGGCCAAAAATTAATTTCTGTAAAAATATTTTTAGCTGCATGTTGAGAATTGTGATGTTTTCAGACCTGGCTATGTTTGTATTTTCATCAAGTTAACTATGGAGCAACTCCCAGAGCCATGACAATTTTATGGTTGTACAAATGAATGAAGATAGCTAAAAAAAAAAAAACTGCAACCCTGGTGTGCCACATTTGCCACACATCAAATTCTACTGATGTTAAAGGCCTCAAATGTTGGTGAAAAGTTGACCCATGACTGTATTTTCAATGGGACATATGGACACACTTACTTTTTGTACACTTACAGGAACTTTCTGGTGCCCCAGTACCACACTCATTTGAAAATTGTGTACTTTTTGCCATTTTCAAGGGCTTAGAATTAAAAATTACATAGATATTAAGTCTCACAATGGCTTTCCAAGTATTTTTTTTTAAATTCTCAGGTCTGAAAACATGAAATTCTCAAGATTAGACCAAAACATTTTACATAATGCCGGTTCGAGTCCCCGGACTGGCAGTAGGTTGAGGTGGGAAAGTGATAGCGACCGCTTGTCCCAGTCACCACCACTGTGGGCCCTTGAGCAAGGCCCTTAACCCCTGACTGCTCCCCGGGCGCTGCACCACGGCAGCCCACTGCTCCTAGTATGTATAGTTAAGGTTAACTTTGAATAGGATGGGTCAAATGCAGAGAAGGAATTTTCCCAAGGGGATCAGTAAAGATTAGATTAGAACTTAGTTTTGGGTTCCATATAACAATTAACTAAATGCTGAACAAAATTTGAGACGGTGAAACTCAAGTGTCTTATAGATAAAGAGTTAGAACATGTGGTGATAGCAGCCACCCTGTGAAGTGCGTTGGTGTTCGATGCAGAGCCTGACTCTGAAGTTTGGATGTCAGAGGTGACTGCGATTTCCTGTTATGAACTGCACGTCAGAGCATGCGATCTGCAGCATTTATTGACACACACCAAACTGATCCTGTAAGAAGTAAAGCGTTGTGTAGCATCGACTCGCATGGTTAATTCTGTACAGTCACAAAAGTGCATTATGAGTGAGGGTAAACACAGAGGAGTAAAGACAGCACGTCCTACCACAGAGGTTGTTTTCACACTTTGGGAGGTTTTCAGGACAGCTGGAGCACCAGTCACCTTCAACATACGGCCGCTCGTCTTCATAGTTCCCCCTGAGGACACACACACACATATCGTACTGATACAACAACTGCAGCTATTATTAATATTATGTACTTTAACGTGTCATCCACCTTAAGGCAATGATATATACAATCAACAGTGGTCAGAGAATATACTGTCCACAAGAGGGAGTGCTTGTTGTACTATTGCAGAAGTAGAACTAGTACTGACGCTGGGTAGTAGTTGCAGACGAGGAAGGAGATTTTCTCCCAATCCAATCCCTCCATACTGTTGCAGATATGGAAGGCACAGCCGACTCTGTGTGTGCCCGCCCACACCATCTGAAACACACACACACACACACACACTTCAAACTGAGGTGTCCACACATACACGTCTGTGGCTAGTTTAACATTTGACAACTGAGTTTGGCTCCCCGGAATTAAAATTACAGACAACAACAACATCATTTTGACTATTTCTCCATATATCTGTAATTACATTTTAGTAGACGGAATTCCAGTTTGACACATCGACTGTGTCCTTCTGACCAGTTCAAACCTAATTCAGGACAATGTAGATATCATGAATCCAGAAGAATATCTTGAACTAGAATTATGACTAGTCAGAATTAAACTGTAGAAATGATAAAAACTGAAATTACAACACATTGTGGATATCTGCCGCTGATTTGTAGATTTCTTTAATGAAAAACACATGAAGGGGGAAAGTGATGTCATTTGTCCTTGGAAGAATGACAGTGTGAATATCTGGACTGTTCTTTTTGACTAGAAAGAATTTAATTACAAATATCTGCAGTACCTAGCTATTAAATGTTAAAAACAACTTGAAGCATGAAGCCATGTTGTATTTTACTGTTCCAGTTAAATCCTCTACAAAGACAACTCTCACTTTCATTCACGCCATAGATAGTTTTAGTCACTATGCTAATTCAAGATAGCTTTAATTCCACTCAACTCATCATATCCAGATGGTCCCTTATAGATACTTTGAATTAGGTTTGAACGAGTTAGAATGACATCCCCATCTCAAAGTTCTGCCTCATCAGAATGTAATTATAGGCCAAAATTTTGACCACAAGTCTCCGAAGCTCTCGTTCGCTACAAACTCTTGGCTGATGACCTCTTCCTGTTTCACATTCTAACAACAGCCTCCATTACTTTTGCTATCGGTGTTCAAATGCGTTGCTCGATCAACATTCAGTGGGAAGCCTCACATGCATAACAATTCGGACATAATGAGGTTTCAGATCTGTAACTATGACTGTGACTGGTCCAAACTGAGTTCAGATGCCTCTAACTGTCATTTTAACTGCCCAGAATGACATTAAAGATATCTGTGACGTTAGTTTTCAGATAGTCACACTCCTTTGTGTCTGACCTGTGTGTAGTGTCCGCACATCTTGTCTTCATCACAGGTGTTGTTCACAAAGTCGTAGTCCAGGTGTTCTGCACATAACAGTTAGAATAGATAGTGGAAGAACACAACTATCAATACCACACTATAAAAGTACTACTTTGCAAGTAAAGGTTCTATGGTACTAAATGTCAAAAGTAAAAGCATGCATAGATAAAGCTTAGGGGTAGTAGTAGTTTTGTGCTTCAATAAAAGGTGGCTGGGTTCCTTTGTTGGCTCTTGAAGACATTTCAACTCTCATCTATAAGAAGCTTCCTGAGTTCTAACTGGAAGACTCACATGACAGTGTTAATGGTATTGAAACTGTCTGGTGGGGGAGGACTCAAGGTACATGTTAATGGTGGTGAAACTGCACCTAAGTCCTTAAGAAGGTCATCTATGGTAAACTAGTACAGCCATGTCCAAACGGGAGAAGGGGTCTACGACACCACTTACCAGGTACTTACAGTGCAGTCCGGAGATCCCTCCCCAGGCAGTTTTACCCCATTTAACACCTTGACTCCACACTGGCCATAAGCCATGTTATTTTTTGGTGAAAATAAATACCTGGGACTCCCAACTTAGAACTGAGGAAGCCCCAAGGATGAGAGATTAAATGTCATTAAGAACCAAAAAAGAGTCTGATTGTCTTCTACCATGACTGAAAATCTACAGTGTTTTAGTATTACAAGGAAAATCACTGTAAATCACTTGTCTGCTGTTTGTTGTAAAAGAAATACAGACTTCTATGATGACTCACCCAGGAACCATTTCTCCATAGCCACTCGGAGATCCAGAGGCCCAGTTCCAGCAAACAGGTTTTCTCCAGTGTCCTCCAGCTCTGGATTGTGGTTCCAGATACATTTAGCAGCGTAGCCCTCTGCAAGCAACTTCAGGCTGGGGTCCCACTTCTGCAGAAAACCAAAGCAAGCAATTGAGAACAAAGTTTGCTGCAAAATTCTGATTCCCCCCCCAAGAAAAGCCCCTTATGCTTCATGGGATCAGAAGGCAGTACTTTCTGTAGGTTCGGGACGTTTCAGGGTTTCATGCTTTCATAGAGCTTCAGCACAAGAGCTCATGGAGCCACAGGAGAAATCGTCTGATTGTTCCCTCTGGAACTGTAGAAGTTGATCCACAATAAGAACCTTAAAATGTCCCTCTTTGACATGTCAGCTGACTGCCAAATCTTTGCAGGCTGCGGTGGAAACTGATAATAACAAAGGGATGAAGGAACTTTTTTGGTATTTTGAAAACTCGTAGACGTTTTGGTGGAAATGCAAGTCATGTTGTTTTGTCAAAGTACAATGAAGAAGCACAAAATGAACTTGTTGCAGTTGCAAGTTTTTTAAAATGGCAGTTGCATGAAAGGAAAAAACACAAGACCACCCTAAAAGCTCCTACATCTTTGAAAAGTGCTACACCTTTAGTGATGCACCACTTTCAGTGACTGTCATCCTATCATCCTATGTTCTTATAATACCCAAGACAAGAAGGCACTACTAAAAGTTTTGCCACTCATTCAAATGCATTCACAAATATACTGGCAAACACCATAAAGAGAGAACACATTTGTCAGATTCTTAGATCCCTGCACCAGCTTCCAGTTAAATACAGAACTGATTTTTTTAAGACCTTAAGTGTAAATCTCTGGTCTGGGCCCAAACTGATTGGAGATATGTTTGCTAAAACCTGGTCTGTCGGATTTGCTGACTCGCCATTTAGTGGTGCCCAGAGTTCAGAAGTTCAAGTTGTTGTTTTTTTTTTTTTGCCTTTGCCTGTAAATCACTTGATGGGGTGCTATATAAATGAGCTTGCTTGCTTACTTGAAACTATTTCGCTACAGCTGCTCTTCCCACACAGATGCATTTTAACAGCACAACGGCTCCCCACTCAACCACATATAGCCAAATGTATATGATTTAGGTTTACCACAAAGAGCTCTGGAAACATGAGTGATGAACTGCTGACCAATGAAACGCATCCGTTACATATTTTTTAATCAATTGTGGTTTGCTGAAAAAATAAAATAACGAGACATTGCGCCACCCCAATGTGAGTGATAGTATAAAAAGTGTCCGCCACTGATACCCCTTTTCCACCGAGCTGGTTCCAGCACTAGTTCGAAACCAGAGCCTGAATTAGCACCAGTGCTTTGTGTTTCCACCACCTAAGCACTGGCTCCAGGTTCTAAAAACTGGTGCTTAGCAAGAACCAACTCTTTGCTGGGCCAGAGCTAAGAACCGAGTACGTCAGGGGCTGGGGGCGGGGTTATCGTGACCAATGATCAACGGTGGAAAGGGACACACAAGCGGTCATTAGTGTCCTTTTTCGCCAGGACGTCCCTGGTCTGATCGCAGATGTATTGGAATGACTCCCAGGACACATGGAAGTTTTTCACAAACTGAAATCCGGTACAATAGTGTCCCACCAGTAGCGCGATCAAGGATGTGCCCAGGCAACAGGCGACCTCCACCTCGCAATCAGCCTTAAGACCATCTATAAAGATAAACATAGATATTATCATCAACTTACCTAATTCATTTTGTTTAACTGCTATGTAATGGATGCAAGCGTAGTCGTTTTACAGTGACGCAATTGCGAGGCTCCAACTTGGCTCCTTGCCAATGGAAAAGCAAACAGGTTCTTGGAGCGAGATTTGAACCAACTAAGCACCAGCACCGAACTAGCACCTGGTTCTTCTTGGTGGAAAAGAGGTATTTGGTTTATTCAACTCCTGTCAAGACTTGAACCTGAGATGAAAACAAACTTCATGTTTACTTTAATAATTCATCTTTACGTACCAAACAAAACTGACGTCTGATGCGGAAACACTTTCATGCTTGTTGTAAATGGAGAGAACTGCAAGTATACATTTGTCAGTGAACATTTTACTGAGATTAAATTGGCTGTAATATAAGCCTGCTGCACTTTCTTTTCCCTCCCTAAACCTGCTTTTAATTAGCATGATCATTTCATGCGCGGCTGTTTTAGATTTGTCGTTTTACTGCCTGTAAAACCCTCTCGGGGAAAGTGCTCCACAAACAATGCATTTCTTTATAATTATTTATGTGACAGGGCTCATTGATCAACAGTTATATTCATGTAAATGTGCCAGAGTTAGTCCTATAGGCTAATTGTCCGCTGCTGTCCCTGGACGTGTTTCAGAGCTGTTTATTCCTGATTATGTAACATCTTTTGTATCTTGATATTTTCATCCACAGCTCTTCAGCAGAGTCATTTTCTGTAGCGTCAAGATGGGCGCTTGTAAAAAGTCTGTTGACAGTGATGTGACATTTAATATCATATCAAGGAAATGTGCAAAAGCCAGATTTAATTTATTAGCAACACATTGTGTTTGACCCTGACACTCACCAGCCGAGTCAGGAAATACAAAGATGCTTCATATGTTTTATTCTCTCTGTCCTGTTTCCTTTAAATGACTGTTAGGACAACTAACCTCTGGACCTCTGACCGTGAACACTACAGCCGACCTGTCAGAGGTACGCACAGTATTTCCTTCCTGTTATGCCGGTATGATTTACCAGCACATCTATTTCCCCTTCAAACACTGATCTTGTGAAAGAGTAGACAAAGAGGCAGCTGCACGGGCGTCAGACTCATCCCCTAATCAAATAATACATTACAGCCTTTCTTGCCTCAATTTAAACTCTGCATTTAATTTAAAAAAAAAGGTCCCAATGCTCAGACGTGGTCGTCTTCTGATAGTGGGACATGAGGATTGCAGAAGAGAGCCAAACCTACATCAGTTATTGTGCAACTAAATCAACTCACCCATTTGTTTAGCATTAAGACTTAAAGTTCTGCATAATTAATGGCTGCTCTCTGAGTGACACTCCATGGCCCACCTCTGCTCCTCTCACGCTCCACGTCTTTGCTCATTTCTGGACTAGCAGGGAGTTAGGAGGAGCCAGGTGCTGCCACGGTGGCGACAGCCGGAGCTTAAAATGAAGGGTGACAAAGCGGTTTCTGCCCAAACCACTCAGACTTTTTGTCGCATGACTGTTTGTCACAGTTGTGGCCTCTCAGCTGTGTTGAGGAGCGCAGAATTTTTAGTTTTTTACAGAATCTGGTGCAAACGGTCAATTGTTGGTACATGTTTAAGCCTTGATTCAGTTCATTTTACTAATGGAGTAGCAGGTAATTGGTGAAACGTTGATGAACCTTAGATTCCAAAGTGCTTTACAATGTGTTTCTCATCCACCCATTTACACACACACTCCAGTGGTGGCAGAGCTGAGAGGTGACAGGTGATATGTTCAAGAACCATCAGAAAGTGAAAGATCCAGTGATTCTTCCTGTTATTAGCACTTAGCACTTAGTGGTTGTGTGTGGCATCTAGACCTATGGTAGCATTGTAGCATTTATCTGTAGCCAAAGCTGTAGTAGTATGGTAGTATATTAGCAGTTAGCATTGGCATTTAGCAGTTAGCACTAGCATCATAGGCAAATCCGGCTGTATAGTCTCCTTGTGTTTGTTAGTAGTATTGAAGTATTTTAGCAGTTAGCATTAGCATGTAGCATTTGAACTAGCTAAATGGATGGCACTGGTCACTACCTGGAGCAGTGTGAACTGGCACCAGGGGGGGTGACTCTGGGACGCCAGAGTTCACCTCCTAGCCTTCTGGAGGTGTCGTGGGACTAAGTAGGTGAAACACCATTGAAGAGGTTTCTACCTGATGACCCCCAGAGACGTGTCAGGAATCACTGCTCACTGGTAGGGTTAGTGACAGGGTTTAGGGATCCTAGGTCCTTCACTGAGGATGAACGGGTACGAATTAAATTACCGTAATGACACTATTTTGGCTGTAAAGCACAGCGTTGTTGCGCCCCCCCCCCAGGAATCCGTTCAAAATTTTCCAATAGTGCAAACAGTGACATAATTACGAATGAAATTACCGTAATGACACTATGAAATTACCGTAATGACACTATATTGTCTGTTACGGTATTCCAAAGTGTGCTTGCCCAAACGTGTCACCGATGGCGCACTAGGACTTAAAGGGTTAACCTGCAAATCACTGATTATATGTGGTTACAGGCTGAGATGTACACAGGCCTGTTTTCATGGAAACTATGGATCTATAACAGTTTTGTCGGCGTGCCAGATTTGGCCCACGGGCCGCTGTTTGCTTCCCACTTATATTCAATATCTGGTGAAAAGCTCCACATGATGATGACACATCTTTAGCTGAGCCCATCTCCATCTCGTGGTTTGAGTCACTGTTGCTAAGGAACCCAAAGAATGAACATCAGGACCATGACTGGGAGTTTAATGTCGCTGTGTGTGTGTGTTTGTTTGTCCGGCGGTGACACACAACACAAACAATAGTCAGGGGTCTCCTTCACATTCCTCTCTCTCCACGCCGTCGCAACATCTGGTTTGTGTTATGACTTTCAGGTCATGAAGTTACACACACACACACACTCTCTCTCTCTCTCTCTCTCTCCGTCATGTCCGTCGACTGTACTGGAGGTCATCCGGTGTGTGAACAGCTGATTGTTTTTCTGTCTCAACTGAATTCAACAATCCTGGTTAACTGCTGTCCGTCTGTAATCTGCATGTCACACATTTTCTGACATGCATTAAGAGAGAGTTTTCAGCATCTTTGGGACACTCTGCTTCACATCGAGGTTCACGACTACCTATACATAACATGAAGGAACAGCTTGGATGCAGGAATGTCATGTTCGTTTGTTAGGCATATGCACCAAACTGATTTTAATGACCTTAATGTACTTGAAGGGTGTATTATCAAGGAAAGTAGAAATAGCATTGGTGTGGGATTTAGTATCGGCAGATATTGAAAGAGTAAATGACTGATCGGTCTGGGGGCAAAACAATGTAAGTGGGACATCCCTGTATTTCATTCTACTGGTGGCTTGAAATTATTTTTTACACAGATGGACTTGCTCATTTGCTTGAGTCACTTCCTGTGGCAGCTATAGGGAGCACAGCACTGTCACTTACATCCAGCAGGTGCAAGCAGTAACAGCCACAAATTAGCAATTCCGAATAGCATTGCACTACCAATATCAGGACTCGAGTTGAACCTTGATTAGACTCCTTTGCGGATGTACACTTGGACAAATGCCCAAAACCCCACTCTCACCCCAACCAGTCGAGGCGGATGGCTGCCCTCCCTGAGCCTGGTTCTGTTGGAGTTTTTTTCCCCCTTCCCGGTAAAAGGGGAGGTTTTTTTGTTCCTTCCCAATGTTGCCAAGTGCTTGCTCAAAGGGAATCCAAAGGGAACTTTGGAAGGTCTTCCCCTTTCTATGTTAAGTGCTATGAGATGACATATGTTGTGAATTGGCGCTAAATAAATAAAATTGAATTGACTTGAAACCAAGGGTTGCTGTTATTAGACCAGTGTTATTTTCCAAATTACGCTAGGGTCCACGTCACATAATTGTTATCTCCACAAGTCTGCAGGATTTTGTGCAAACCCCTCCATAGACATCAAATTTGTGTCTGCACGATGACTATGCTACCAGGACAATAGTGTGTATACGGGAATACATAGATACGACCTATTGCGCATGTATGGAACGGATTCCTCTATGTGGATTCCCGTAAACTAGAAAAATACTGTACAGCAACGTGTCCGTGGTGTCCTCAGATGTCTATGTGCATGTCAGCAAAAGGGTATAATCAAGGTATTATTTATGGCAGTGGTTCTCAACTGGTGGGTCGGGACCCAAAAGTGGGTCGCGAAGCCATTTTTAGAGGGTCGCAGAAGCATGCCCCCCCCCCAAAATAGTAGCGGTATGAAGTCTTTTATTTTAAAGGACGTGTTTCTTCTGACACAGTTTGCTTTCAATAGCAGGATATTTAGTGGTGGTGACACCAGTAGTTGACCCCCTACTAACCTCTAGATTTGGCTCTGCCAGCTTATTTGAGACATTTATGCTAAAGCATGCCAAAAATAGAGCAAAATGTGCTCAGAATCTGTCAAAATGAGCCAAAATATGCCTACAACTTGGCAAAAGTGTCCAAATATACCAAAATGAGCAAAAAATAAGCCAAAATTTTCCCAAGCTGTATCAAAATGCGTTTAGACTACACCCAGATAAACCTTAATTTATGAACAGGAGCAGCAAACTTAAAAAATTTGGGTTGTGACCATTACTAATAGAGACATCGTGGGTCCTGAGGCTGGACCAGTTGAGAACCACTGATTCATGGCACACAACGATTCACTTTGTTGAATTGCACACAGGGGTATACAACAAACGTGAATTGCCATGTGCAGTGAATTCATTCCCAGGGGTTGAACTATCAGGGTTCTGTTGTATGAGGGAGAACATTAAAACTACCTGAACTGTGACCTGGTTGAGTGTTTTAAAGCCTTTCTATCAACTGTTCAGGATGGTAGATAGCTCAGTGACTAACACCCCAGACCTTGGCATGGGAGATCGGTGGTTCAAATCCCGGTCAGGGCGCAGGTATCCAGTGAGGACCCTTAGGCAAGGTCTTTAATGCTGCCCTACCCTACCTATATGTACGTCGCTTTGGATGAAAAGCGTCTGCTAAATGAAATTGTCTCAGTTTGAATAGTTTGTCCAAATTGGTCAGACTGGTTTCTCAGCTGCAGTTACTTTTGTCAGAATGGGGTCTTAGTTTTGATAGTTTGTCTTCACTGGTCAGACTGGTTTTAGATTGTCTACTTTAATCTGACTGGTTTCTCAATTTTTCTTTTGTCCTTGAACTGGTCACTCTGTTTCGTGCTGCCGATTTCAGTTCAGGTTTCTGGACACCTTATGTGACTGGAACGGTCCCACTAACGTTTTGCAGATGCCTTTTCTTGCCAAAAAGAAATGAAATCCGTCCCCTGCAATTTCCTCCCAGTTTAGCACACTGACCTTCCTCTTCTTCCGCTGCTATTCGCCTCATCTTACTCCTTACTTTCTGCAGATTCTGCAAGCTACCTCCCTATTTCTCTCACTTTCTGGCTCTTTCCTTGTCTCCTTCCTTTGCTTCCTTTCTTTCTCCTCGCCCTCCATCCTCTGGGCATTCATTCATTCACTACCTAATTTTCATTTCTCTCTGTGTAAACATTCTTCGTCTGTCAGCTCTTTCCCAACACTCGTCCTCCTATGTTGCTCAACCCTGATGGTTGACTCCCTCGCTGTTTGTCTTCCAGGGTGATTTCCCTTCTGCGTTCCTCCTCTTGTTATTAACTGGAGGGAAACACCCGTCTGTTACTGGAACCCAGGCCTTCATTTACTCTGGCACTTTTTTTTTTTAATGCGGTTGCCTCCTGAAAAGTAACGCACCTGTTCTGCTAACCTGCGCCTACAAACGTTCCGTGTTGATGCAGTGAATCAGAGACATTTTGAGACAGTTACAGCTGCTGGCAAACAATAATAGTAAGACGAAGAATGAGGAATGAATAAGTCTACAAATAAATAAGAGTCTCTATCTGTGCTAGCAGCTCTGTGAGGCTTTACTTAAACTCACAGCAGTGCTTCGAGCCAAACATCCAGGGGTTTTCGTCTCGCAAAGAGGTTTTAGGCAGCAGCAAAATGATAAGAATCAATAATAAGAACTTCTATTTTTTATTTAAACTGGTTAAAAGACATTATTGATTAGTTTTGTGAATTGGGATTCATCAACTCAAGCATAATAGACTTTTTTCTAACACAGACTTATTCCCTCCACTCTATGCAGACCGAATGTGCTTACTGTCGAGTTTACTGTTCTGATCCAGGAAAAAACCTGCTGAGACGCCAGCGGCTTTGACGAAATTGCAGTATTTGATGCCCCGGGAATGAGAATGGGTTCAATAATCTCTTCATTGTGAGTTGGCTCAAAGTCTGCACATTCTCTCCATACTTTTACAAAATCTCGAGTTCAGTCAGGCACATCAGGCATATTGCACTGGCTTCCTTAGAGCACCGATACCTTTTAGCTTCAAGCAGCTACAACACGAACGGCGTTGTTCCCATTTTCATCATCCCTGACTGACATAAACATCTTCATTAATAATATATCTTCCACCTTTTGCAGAAGCTGCTGTTACTGTATTGTTAAGAGGGCAGAAAACTTGACTGCAATCATTTTTTTTGTTTGTTCAGCTGTGCACGAGCAGGTTTGCAGGTTACTTGGAGAAGCCATCGTGCTGTGTCATGAAAAAAAGTCACTCTGGTGCAAATTAGTGCAAAACTCATTTGAGCAATGATGTGTCTAAGTTGGATGAAAAGCAACTGAATTGTCACAGGAAAAGTAAGAGGAATAGTATTTTGTCTCCTCAGGATGAAATGTGAAAAGCAAACTGGTAGTTCAGATTAAGAGCAGGGTGCCTGGTTCTTCTGTTGGCTTCTCTTCAGCTCAACAGTTTTAAAAACAGCCTGTTGTGGATGTTTCACCTGATGCATGACTAATCTGTCCCGATATGCGAAAATGCAGAGCTTCTATGTTTATATTTAACCGGAGGAATTCCAAGCTGTTTCTGGGTACTGATGCTGATTTTACTCACTCTGGTCTCGTTTTTCATTGCAATATAAAGTTGTGTATCTCTATGGAAGCAATAAAACCATAGCTAGAAGCAGAGATAACTCAAGCTTATCTTCTGTGCAGTAGGACACCGATGCCAAGAACTGGAATCAACATGTACAACTTTTTTTTTTCCAAGTGCCCACAGGTGATATCAGTACTAGAGAACAATGGTGGTTTTTTTAAAGAACACATGCTTTCAGACCTTCTGGTTTTGGGATCCAGAGAGTTAAACAGCCCCCAGCCTCACTCTGGTCCAACGGCAAAATTTAAACATCCAGCCGGCCCCAACCTGCCCCGACGCTCCCAAACGAACGCAGCAATTTTATCTGATATTTAGTACACCTGGAAGCCTTGAAGCAGCCCCTCAACAAAACCGTTAAAGAAGTGACATAACAGCTGCGACACAACTTCTCTGTCAGGTTCAGACGTAACTTTACATTTTGCGATGTACGTTGACACGCCTTATAGAGACTGTTCCCCTGACCTTTCAGCTCCTGCAGCACAACCAGCAAGTTGATATCTTAAAATTATATACTGCATGAACTTTGGTGCATTTGGACATTGCTTTTTCCCCACGTAATGAATCGCAGCAGTTTGGTCCCTTGTCATTTCCTCTTGTAATCAGGTCAACATGTCCACTACAGACTGTACAACTCGTAAACAGCTTTCTCTTACACAGTCAAAAACATATATTTATGTGCCTTTTGCATATAAAGTATGATATTAAGCTTTGAATAGAAGCTAAGGACAATGTTTTTCTTCTTGTGGCATTTGACGGCAACTTAAAAGCAGAAAAATATCAGCTCCACTCTACTGTTAAGACCCTTTTGAAATGCAGTGTAATCAGTGTCAATAAAGTGTTATCTGCATGGGGCTGCCTGCCAACCGCCAATTAATTCCCACCAAGAAGACACAAACTCCTGCCAAGCTCTAATTAAAAGCTCTCAAAGACTTACTACCTTCATGTGCAGGGCCACAAAATGCCCAGAAAAAGACACACAAAAAAAATGGTAGAAAAATGGAACATCATGCTGAAGCGGTTTCATCGTGAAAACATGGGGCGCAGACCTCAGATACAAACAAGGATAATTAGAACAAGACAAAACAAGACAAACGCCACCAAACAGAGCCAAAGACTCCATGTGTGTTTGTGTTCTGGGATCATTCGACAAAAAGAAACAGAAACAGAGGAAGCGAGGGAAGATAACAAGACGCGATCTGAGGATATTAGGAAATTCGGATCTTTTCTATGATTAACTGGAGATATGAGAGGATATAAACAGACACATAAGACCAGACAGTTTTATTTGTGTTCCCTTTCTCTCGTCTCCTCCTTCCTCTTTTCTTACTGCAGCCTCTGATCTGAACTTTATCCTGCTGACTCTGCACTAATATACACCCAGCACCTTTGAAACGGGGTTAAAGAAACTCAAAAAGTCGTTTTATGGGCGTGTCGACGATCGAGTTATTCCGCTATACAAGAGCTGGAGGCGCCGCTCCAGGCTGGAAACCATTAACATAAAATTGCGGACAGCGATGAGACGTCTCCAAGAACATCTTCATAAACAGCAAAAATGAATCTGAGTAGAAGCTTCTTATGTTCCCTTTGTTGAGTTTTACCAATGAGACGAATGTTTCAAAGTTCCGACACGTTATTACTTGAAGAAGTAGATGTATGGGAAATTACAGTCAGTATGTATGAAAAAAATGAAATCTGTCACTCAAAAATGCTTTTAAATAAGTTGTTTGTGCTAGCCTCTTAAGTTCCCACTTTATTGTATCAACTACAACAATCGGTCTTTACTGCAATCGGTCACAGCGTGTTTATTTAAGGGTGAAGGACTTCAGCCGGCACTAATGAAAGTTAAAACATCTGTTACTTTCTTGTATATTAACGTTAAAAACTGTGAAGATTAGTATAAATTGCAGACTACACTGCGTTTTGGTGTTATTAGGACCTGTCTTTGGCACCACCAAGAAGAACCAGGTGCTAGTTCGGTCCTGGTGCATTTCATATACGCCGTTTTTTTTCTGTGCATATGTTATTAAGTAAAACATGTAAAATCTTTGTGGTCTAACTTTTTGAGTAAAAACTTCTTAAAGGAGGGTGTGGTCATGTCATGAATCTGTGGAGCAACAACTTCAGAAATAACATAGCTCGAATCCTGCAATTTTGTAGGCTCATTGATGTGTACATATGGTCTTCAATGGTACAACCCGGCATTGATAAAACAATGAGAGGCTGATTTTTTTCCCCTTGTGATTGGCACCAATAGGAGCATTCAAATGTAGAGTACGGTGCCAGTCATAGGCTTTACTTTATGCATTTATGGCCAATATTATGACAATCATTGAGCAGGTGTGATAGGCACGAAAGTGGTCACAACTGGAAGAGTTATATAAGAAAAATCATGGTTTTCCCAACTCATAGTGCTTCAAATAATTTTATGGAAAGTGGTACATGTAGGGATATATGTACACATCAATGAGCCTGAAAAATGTCAGGACTCTAGTTACGTTATTTCTGAAGTTATTGCTCCACAGATTGGCACAAAGAAAACAACGCAAAAATCGACACGACCCCACCCTCTTTAGGAATTTAAACTCAAAAACTAACGTTACCTGTGACCAATATTAACCACTTTAATTTGGTGAACTGAGGCGGAATGTACCAAGTCAGTCATCCTCTCTGCAAGCCCTTTAGTAATTTACATCTGTAGTATTCTGATACATTTTAGAAAATAAAACTTTTTGGGCCTCAGTTTGGGGTTCTTATATTTACAGAAATCAGACCATTTAAATTAAACTCAATAGATATAAAAGATCTTTTGGCAGCATGTTGGAAAAACTACATCTGCTCATTTTGTGTATTAATAAAGAGCAGAAATCACATTGTTCTTCTCGGGCCTTCCATCTCCAAAAACGTCATAATTTAATAATGTGACATTATAGCAGTTGTAGGAGGGGGCTCCGACAGCTCTGACCCCGTCTCTGCTGTCTGCTGCTTCTTCTTCTTGTATTTTTGCTTTCTTACTTACTTCCCTGCTCTGTCTGTGGCTGTGGCTCAAAAACACACTAAAGATTTGATATATAGTCTATTAAAAAAAAATACAGCTAGCCACTGTAGTTTTCTATCAAACATACAGGAGGAAAAAAGGTATGTTTGTTGAACCTAAACCAAAGTTTCAATGCTGAAATTTGGAGATATCAGTTCACCCCGATACAATGAAACTGAGTGACCGTTGTTGCTGCCAGTGCAACACAATCAGATTAGTAACACTCAACAGCAGCATGTTTTTCTCAGCACAATGACGAGTCTGTGTCGTCTTGAGGTCCGTGGATTACTCAGCATGAACCTCGCTGTCACTGAAAACGTCTGCTGTTCCCTTTAAGTTGGAAAACTATACATCGTGAGAGCTGCTTGTCGGGTCGAACATCTGAAACCGCCTCCGCCCAAACCTTTACGACGTCGGAGTTTGGTGGGAGTGAGGGGAAACTGTTTATTTGGCAGCGCCTGGTGGTTACTGTCCTCCCTCATCCAAACCTTATAGTGTGAGTTCCAACTGCAAGACATCCTCCTGCAGACCCTCTTTTAGTGGACAAAAATTAAACAAAATACCTGCATCAGGCCCTAGAACGCCTATTGATCAAACTCAGAGAGGCCAACAAGGGTCATGTTTTTCTGTCCTCTCAGTGTCCTTGTCCATTAGTGATCTTCTCCTCTCCAACAGCACTATCAACAACATAAAAATTCAACAACAAACCTCCATTGTTCAATTTCCTACGTGCTTATAGAATAGGAGTTACATCCAGTAACTGCTGTTTGTCATTGTTTTGTTGCACTCTGAGTTAATGTCACGGGCAAAACTGTCTGATCCTGCACCACAATGGAAACAGAAGGCCGATTCCAGGGCTGTTCCTGTTAACGTTCATGCCATGTTGCGCCTGCCATGAAGTTCCTGCAGTGGAATGCCGCCTATTTGTTATTCTGTGATGTTGCCGCTAATTTCCCTCCATCTGTTCTGGAAGAGGTATCTTATTTCTGATGTTTTTGGAAGATTCCCCATCCGACATTACATTCTAAAGATAGAGGATGTCGCATTCTGTGCAGACTGTGAAGCCTCTTGAGTCAAATTTGTGATTTATGATATCAAGCTCAATAAATTAACATTAATACTTACAATTAATACTTTGCTTCATGTGGCGGTGAAAAGGATCTGGGGTTTTAACTTCTCTCTCTGGCTATCTGCTGAATGAAAAGTTGAGCAAACCTCACATGTGAACAACCAACCCTCTGCTTTCAGATACTAAATGTACTGGTAAGATGTTCACTGTCAACACATTGGTTTGGCTAAATATCCAAATAACCTGTAGTAGTCTCACATAGCCAGAAAATTCTCCACAGCATTTTGTTCTCAACAATACGGCGGAAAAACCTCTGGCTTGTTTGTGTCACTTTAAACCATCATCTTGGGCGGCGCTAAACCATCTGTCTCTAACCCTGAACTCCTCCGGTCATTGATTAAACCCCTAAAAACTCATGTGTGTGTATCAGAGTTGCAAACTTGAGAAATTCCTACTTCTTTCTCCACTCGCATTTCCTCCGCTCACTGCAGCTCAAGCACACCAGCTCACCGACGACTCAGCTGAAACACTGTAAAACTAATATGCAATGCCATGATATAACAATGGAGGAATTCAGCCGTACATATTGGAACCAGAAACCAATTCTGAAGAGGAATAATGGTACAGAAAGCCCCACCCTGCAAGCTGACAGCATCGGTTCCTTAAGTTTGTTTTACATGAAACCCTAGAGGTCTGACTCGGTGGTTTTAGGCCGCAGTCTGTATGCTGCAGTTCCAAGGTGGAAATGATCAGCCATGACTGCTTATCCCACTCTTCTAGTTTAAAACAAACAAAGAAAACACCATATGGGCATGTAGTGCCGCATTATGTAATAATGTAATACATTTTCACCTCAATATGTAATAACGCTGCATTTTGTAATAATCTGCCGCATTTTGTAATAAAATTCTTGAACGCAATATGTAATCAACTTTGCCGCATTTTGTAATAAGTTATGTATTGCATCAGTTATTACAAAAGGGATAGGATAGGATATTACTTTATTGATCCCCAATGGGGAAATTCGGGCGTTGCAGCAGCAGCAATACAGAGATAAAAAAAAAAGTCAAAAACTGAATAAAAAAGTAACATAAATACAGTTGAAAAATAATTGAAGCATATATATACATAAGACTATACATAATGGGGTGAACTCAACAGGACAAAGGATGATGTGCAGTGAATGGCAGGTTAAAGTGACCAGTGATGATTTTAAAGTGACGTGTGTGTTCCGAGGCAGAAAGTTCTGTAAACAGC
>OMNN01101429.1:0-11506 GCA_900302755.1 Chromis chromis
GGCTACAAGGAGGGAGAGAAGGGGGGAGAGAGAGAGAGAGATAGATAGATAGATAGATAGATAGATAGATAGATAGATAGATAGATAGATAGATAGATAGATAGATAGATAGATAGATAGATAGATAGATAGATAGATAGATAGATAGATAGATAGCAAAATGAGAGCAAAATGAGAGAATTGAATCAGGTGTTTCTAGCTTGAGCTAACCTTGCTGATATTGCTGGTATCATTTATTTATTGCCAGTCTCATATAACTATGTGAATAGAGAGCAGCCTGGTCCGCTACTGTGACAGTAGGACCAAGAAGAGGTAATAAGTAGTGTGGGAACTATGGATGAGCAGGAGAGGACCAACATCCACATTGACTTAGAAGCAGCAGGTAGTCCAGTGGCCTAACATCAATAGAAGTGGAACTGCTAACACTTCTGGGGACATAAAGGCTCGAACATAAAGGGAACACTGCTGAGTAGCATGGAGAAGTTGAGCTAAACCCGATGCAGGAGAGCAGCGTCAAAGACCTTGAGGATAGTTGACTTTGCTGAGTCCATCGCATGTTTTTTTTTTGTTTGTTTGTTTGTTTGTTTTTCAAAGGGAGGGTCTGTCATTTTATTTTGCTAATTTAATAGTCAACTCGGTAAATAGTTAACCTGTAAAGTACAATTCGGTACAAGTACAGTGTGGCAATTCGAACAGGCAGTTCAAATTGTGTGTATGTGACGAGTAAGCACATACTGCAGCTGCTATGAAGTGCAGAGATGATTACATTACTGTCATAGGCAAACATTTCAGTCTAATAGTTGACCTAAATATTGTGTATTGTGTTTTCTGACCCAGAAAAGGAATCAAAGGCCTGGTTTACACAAGGTTACAAAGATGCCCCCCTGCCTCTCCTCATCACTGCAGAGTTGGTCCAGACTGTAAAAGCTAGTTAGGAGCTACGAGCCAGGTGAGGGTAAATACGCTCAGCCTAAATCCTGAGGTCTTCTTGCCAAGGTTAGCAACTTACATGCCTATAATGACTTAACTGTAATAGTTTAAATAAAGATGTCGAGACTGACAGCATTGTGTTAAGAACAGACAGACACATTTATCAAAGTTAAATGCATCAGCGTTGGGCATATTTATGCAGAGGTCTTCATGATTCTAACCATTAGTGAACTCTAGATTGATCTGCTCTGCGGGGGAAAAGCCAACAGCAATCCTTCCTGCCAAGCATGTTTTGATTCAGGGTGTGCAAGGAGAGGAGTGGCAGTTCACAGAGAGTCTGCTATCAATGTGTTTGTTAGATAAATAGAGAGAGAGAAGGAGCAAGAGAGTTACAGCTCTTCAATTAAGTAAGATTCAACTCATTTCAAATAGTTAAAAAAAGACAGAAAATCAATATGTGGCAACCAATGTTGATGGTGTTGTGGGCCACTCTAAATAAATAAATGTATGGAAAACACTGATCTGACGCCATCAGATGTCATCTTAATAGTGTTAGACACCTCTGCGAATATAGTGGCAATCATCGTTTGTTGGATTGACAGTGGACGGTGGAACATATCGCCCAGTCCTGGATGACACCCCACTACCAGTCACATTAGCTGCATTGACTGAACTGAGGGGGAATATCGTATCCAGACTAAACAAAGTCAATCCCCAGAAGAGATACTTGCTGATTTTAAAACAGTCTACCCACTATTACCATTACCACCTTCAGGTAACTTACTACAACAGTAATCCTGCAGAAACACGAAGAATGCATACAATTCCAACCCCCCAAATGGAGAAGAAGGTGGGAAGCCAAAGTCAAGAGCATCTACAGGGATGTTAGTTGGCTGGCAGAGGTGCAGCAAGACGTCCATAAGTGAGGTTCGGTTCTGAGACTGCCAAACTCTGCCTCACAGGTCTGGCTGCTAAACTGAAGAGATAACCAGAGAAGCAGAGGCCAAGAAAATAAATGTGCTGTTCTCCAAATATCCATCCAGGCTGTAATTCCAGCTGTAAAGGAACAACAGCACAAGTGTCAGATCACATCAAAGCCTCAGACTAAGACTCAGTCATCACAGGTAGACATCCAACAGTGAGTCTCATGAAGAACTGGACAGCACCAGGGTTTGACATGACTGAAGAAGCTAACAGTGTTCCATGATTGCTTGGCAGCACAAATAAGTGAGCTGCTAACAGACATTCATCTAGATTGGCTAGCACAGGGTAGGACATTCCTGATCATGAAGGATTAACATGAAGGGTACAACACCTTCAATCTGCCAGCTGATAGCCTGTCCATACACAAAATCTCTAAATATATTTTTGAGCTTAACACTGATTGGACTGCTTCCAGAAATGTACATTTGTTGTCTGAATGGATCAATGTTTTAGGGGAAATCACATTGTCAGTTCACCTCACTAATATCTGCTGCAGTTAATTCTTCGTGTTAGGAGACAAGGGTGTCCGTTATCTGCGGTGTATCTGTTGACTAGATATATGTGTGCAAATTCTGGGCAAATGCTAGCGTGAATGTTCGACAATAAAACAGTTTCATTTGTGTTTTTAGTAGAGCACATGTCTAGGGGTAATAGTAGTTAATTGTAGGCACTTCCAAAAGGATTTTCAAACAAAATTGCAGGTAGGCAAAATGTAATTTACATGTAAATTTCTTAAGAAAATGGTTCCTAATTTGGCTTCCATCCTATGTTATTTCCAGTAAATGGTGTCTTCAACATCTCAATCAATCGTAAAAATTACAGTTATGAAGTCCATAACCCTCTTTGACAATCGCAGTCTTAGGAATGTAGATGAGGCCACAGAAAATACTGTAACCACTTAGTAATATCATAAGGACCAAATATCGCCACCATAGCTGCAAGTTTTTTTTTTTATGTCCTTTTAACCTTAGGAAGCCACAAAATGAATCCCATAAAGAACAGACAGGATCTTGATCCAGCTGTCACACTTAAAATGGTTGAATATGTGAGTTCCGTAAATCCATATACCCCAGGCAACACTATAAATAAAATAGTAAACATTTTAAACGGCAAATTGGCTAGCACACTTGATAAAGTAGCTCCACTTACAGTATACAACTGAGTTCATAAACTGTAAAGATGCTGCTGAATAGCTAAAAAAAATTGCACAAATCAGGGTTAGAAATCCAACACATCTACAGAGACTCTTTAAAGCACCTGTAACCACCTGCTTTAAGTTCTGCCAGAAGTACATCCTTCTCAAGGATTATCACTGATAAGAATATTAATCTTACCTAATCCAAAACATTCCCCTGACCATTACAATCTCTGTTCTCAAACATGTGAAGAATTTGCCAGATTCTTCACTGAGAATTTTTTCCTACATTTGTGAGGACCAAAATGAAGCTCACTGCCACACAACCAGAGATCAGAACACTAGGAGTAGCTTCTCACCGATCTCTGTCCAAGAATTAAGCAAATTGCTTCTCAGGAATTCGTCCACCTCTCAGCTTAACCCCCACCAAAAATATTTTTAACTATATGATAGATTCTTCATTAAAAATATTAAATACCTCTGGTCAGAACTGAAATTATTAGGCCCATACCAAACCAAACCTACATAGCGGATATTTGATCTAATGATAAGCTTATATCTAATTTGCCTTAATCTGTTTGATAAAGATTTAACATTTTTTATATAATAAGTAAATAATAACTAAAACATTTTAATTAATAACATATTGGAAACATTCCAGTCATGTTTGAGAGCTAATAATCACACTTTAATGGCCCTAAGCGAAATATGTAATGAGTTAGGACTGCTCTGAATACCACCATTTCTGCTGAACCTTCCTACATTATTGGATACATGGTCACCATATCTTAACTTACCACCTTGAAATCTGTTGAAAACTGTCTGGTACTGCAGGGTACAACATAACCCATGTGCTGCCATGATTGTATTAATTAGAGCTGAATACTGGACTCAAATATGGCACCTGGTAATTTGACTAAAAATTGCTTGCCTGGCACAAAAGCCAACAAAGTCTTTTAATCTTCCAGGTTTGCTTTGGTGTGGTGTGTGCATGTGGGCATTAGTGATTCCCCTGTTGGTCCAAGGGTTCCCACTCAACCCTACACCTCACTTTCCTAGGTGCTGGGGAGATTTTTTTAAATATGAGATCTGCATGGATGAAAAGGAACCCAACCTGATTTACAGTTGAAAATATCTCATCAATAGTTTTACAGACATCTCTTCTATAATAGTGGTATAGAGGCAATCTGATAACATGGATAGCGTGCGGAGTCATCAGCAGTGAGTCCCCAGTTTAAATCCCTTTACTGAATTTCAATCCTCTGCTACCTTTCCCCACTTTTCCTGTCCATGTACACTATACTGGTAGATAAGTAATAAGTAGTAGCTATAGTGGTGGTGTACAGGAGAAATGCTTTTTGGCACAAAGACTTCTTTGGTAGCAAAGATGAGTGGAACCATTATATCCAGCTCTCTAAATGCATCCATGAGGTTACCCCAAAAAAACTGTCTTGGAGTATTACTTTTTTAACTTTTGTACGTGTCTCTACTTGATGATATCATCTGGCAACGTGACGCAAACTTTCACAGCTACACAAATGATACGCTGGTATATATTTTCATTAATTTTCTACACAGTTTCTACTTAGTACTGATAATTATGTAAATAAACCAAAGCATGGAAATTCACTTTTTAAAACGAAATGAAGACAAAACACAAATATTACCGATTGGCCCAAAACCAAAAAGAGACTTAAGGCTCTGCAAAATGGGATACCTGGCTGGCTAACACGGTATATAAATCAGAATTACCAGCCTGGGTGAAATTTTACTCTGAATTAAACTTGCACATGAATACCATTACAAAATCAGCCCTTTTCACTTCAGGAATACTGAGAGAATTCTGGCATTTTTAATTTAAAATATTAACAAACAAACAAAGAAAACCACATTCATGTCTTAACTTCTAATTGGACTGATTACTCTAATGCACTTTTCCCAGGATGAAAAACAATAATTTCATGCAGAACTCAGCTGCCGGGCTACAACAAGAAGGAATTTACATCACTTGTGTTGTGTGTGCATCCCTTTATCGTGTTGTTCTTTTGTCCCTTCCTAAAAGCCCAAATTCTCTCTGCACCAGGTTGCGGCTTGTTTACTTCAACTAAGAGAGGTAGAACAAATTAAGCTTTTTGGAAACACTTTAAACATGAAAAAAGACTTTTCATGTTCAAGACTTTCTTTGAGAGTTCAATAAATGCATGATGTTTAAATATTAGTGTATGGCTGTGTTGCATAACTGTCATTTCAAAACTAATAATAATAAACTAGTAATTATGATTTTTGCCCTACTCTACCAGCCAAAGCCTATTTTGTAGAGCAACTAAAATGACTTATTTTTTAATGTTTATCATATTTATTTTAGTGTCTAGTATGTTTTCACTTAAAATAGAAATGTATAATAGCTGCTATGCAAAAAGAAGTACATCTATAAAGAGGATTTTGTTGTTGTTTTTTGATTAGTTAAAGGTACAGAAAAGCAACCAATGGAACTATGGGAATACAGATAAGTACTGATTGGGTGAATACAGAGAGACTAGAGAGAACAATACATTCTTTGATATTGTTAGAGGGAGACGCATTTTAGCAACACATCATCTGATTGTTAACCTTTTGCATAATTTCAAAACACTCCTGAATAAATGAGGTACTACTTCATATTCTGAACTCATATGCCCTCTTAATCACTCTCCTCAGGCGAATGTGGCCGCATAATTTCCCATTCTGGATGAGATTCGCGGACAGCCAGCATTGTCCAAGCCAAGGCAATCTGCATACTGGAAAGCTGGGAGAAAGGACGGCTGGATTACCATTTGGCTGCCACAGAAAAGGTCTTCCTAACAAATATAGTAATGTGGATCAATCATATCTGGGTACAAACGCCTGCCACATGAAAAATCAATTGTAAATGGAGTTGACCCTGAATTATACTTCGAATTGATTCATAGTGCAAGAGAAAGGGCATTCTCTTTACACTCTAGACAAGGACATTTATTTAATGTATTATTTAAAAATGGATAATACCCATGTCTCAAAAATAAGGAGAAGTGATAAATGCTTTAATTACAATTTGGGTGTGCTGGCGTGCCACATTTCTAAGATTACAAAGCAGGTCTGCACTGTGACAACACTGCAACACAGTCTCTTCATACACACAATGCAGAATGTGGATCAAATGAGAAGCCAGCGAATGAGAGCTCATCATCAAATACAACTATTAGTAAACAAAAGTGCTCATTAAATATACCAGTTTTCCAATTTTGCACTCTGTATAAACTATGAATAAATCACTATATTTATAGAACGACTGAAAC
The DNA here is from genome assembly GCA_900302755.1 of Chromis chromis. Lineage (NCBI taxonomy): Eukaryota > Metazoa > Chordata > Actinopteri > Pomacentridae > Chromis > Chromis chromis. The sequence goes on from OMNN01101429.1 coordinate 6,364, forward strand.
TATGTAATTTTGTGTTTCATTCTTCACTTTAATTTACTTGGACATAATTGGACCACACTTACCACACTTCACTGGTACATATTGTATAAAATAGGAGTGCTTGGCTGGATTGATAATGAATATTTGATATCAGTATTGATGATATGCCAGTGGATTTTTTAGTGTTTTTTGTTTTTGCACAAACATACTTCATACACGTTTTATCAAGATATAATTCAGCAATTGTTACAAATTTGTATACTGAACAGACTTGTTATTAGTCATAAATAAACTTGTTTCTGGTAAATAAATAATGGTGCCCATGCTGTCCTGTTTTAAACCTGTAACTAGATAAGTTTACTCATTGATTATTACCAAACTTCCTCACTTAAGGTCACCTAATGAAACCTGCATTGATTTAAGACCTTGAAATGCAGCTGAAAGTAGAGCCAAGGTGCTTGATCAATTAACTAACCAACAGAAAAACTAATGGTATACTGCCTTTATTCTCAATTAACCCCTGAAGTTTTTTTTCAAGCACAAATAGCAAACACTGTGAAATGAGAAGCTATGAGGCTTGACTTTGTTTTATGTGATAGTAAAATGAATGTCTTTAGATTTTCAACTCAACAAAATATCATTTTGGGCTTTAGAAAACATCAAAGGTAGTTTTAAACATTTTCTGAAATGTATTGTTTAATCAAAGAAAGAAAGAAATACAATATTCAACAAAGGAAATACTGGTTGGTGGCAAACCTGTAGTTAAAAGATACTACAAATCTAATTTGGTGCATAAAGCTGTCCTATAGTTCAAGAATACACTGCCATGCTCACAATGTGTTGTCATCTTTGGAATTACTAAATTAAATTATTATTATTTCCACCTACAGGGTGTTTTTTAAGCCTTATATTGAACTGTATGCAGAGCAAATGGCTCCAGTTGAGTCACAGACTTAATATATATTCAAATAACTTTCATTCAAGTCCTGTCAAACACTACTGTAGATTTGTGGGGGTACTATTATAGAGCTATATTGTGCATTTGGACTTCTCTTTGAGCCACAGATAGGGGAATGAAGTCAAGTTGAAAGAGAAAAAGTAAATAATATGACTAATAAATTGCTTTTATTGAGTACTAAATAATAAGCAACCAATTTACATAATAGGTGGTGAGAAAATAAATTCACTGGGGGGGAAAAAAAAGGTTGATAAAATACTGGGGGCTTTCCATTCTGCTCATTTATGCCTTCTCCAAATCTTTCTCCTCAGTGACATGGGAATCCTTTCACCATTACCATAGATGTTTAATTCCTTGAAATGCATTGCAGGGGAGCCAAAGAGCTGGAAAAGAGGAGGTATTTTCAGTGAAGAAGCACATGGCGACTCCCTTTTGATCGGAATCTGTTTATTTTTTGGTGAGCTGATCAGATAGGCCTGTGAAAGGAGCAGCTGGGCTTACTGTCATAATGTTGCATTCAATGTACTTTGGAAGTGGAGAGTTGGACCTTGAAATTACCTAATTGTTGACCTCTACAAATGTGAGGGACAGCGTGGGAGCGAAACATTTTAGACACTTAGACACAACTGTATTTACATAATTTAGTGGGCTGCTATTTTAGAGAATGATGTAAAATGAGGAGGTCAAGGTTGAGAAGCCTGACCCGAGTTACTGAGCAGGAAATCTGATTTCTATAGATGTTTTTTTCCAGCTGTAGACTGGAAATTCTGAGTTGCCATCAAATTCAACATACGATTGAATGATTTTTTAATACTGAATCCAAAATAGAAACAGGATTATTATTCATGTTTATTCATAAAAGAACAGACAAAATATTATGCATGTAGAATCTGAATTATTGATTTATCTTGAAATCATTCTTTGCAGCTACATTTATTTACAGTAGCTACATTCATTTCTTCTTTCTTTTTAAAATTTTCTTTCCAATTTCATCTTAGCTCTCTAAAAAACAAAAATACAACTATAGCCCAACATAGTTACCCCATTACACTACTACACATTTTTTTATCAGCAGAGTTTGAAAAGGATGTCCGACTTCCACTTATTTAGGCTGTAGACAAAATTACTGCTCTCTCATGTCTGTAATTTTCTTTTTGTAATAATTTGAGTGCATTTTGTGTCATTAGCTGCGATCTCTTCATGGTGATGAGAGAGGGAGCAAAGACATCCCATTTGGGAAAAAAACACCCCCAATCTCCCATTCCTACTGGAAGGAGTTTGGGGACGAGGAGAATATGATGAGAATGAGGAAAGTTAGCAGCCACGTTAGCCAAATGAAATGCACCCACTGTATTTCCATAACACATTTGTTTGCTTTCCCTCTCACTGCATAATTTTACTGCATGTGAAAAGGTGCCAAAAAGGCCAACGTTCTCATCGTGAATCTCCTTCTAAAGCATAAACAACTCCCTCCTGACAGCCCGGAGCCAATTTTATCTGCATTGCTCAAGGAAAGTTTGCTCACCTGCTTTTCAACAAAAGCAAAGTGTTCCATATCAAATTAACTCAACAGTTTGCAGGTAGATAAACCCCACAAATGGCACACAAGTTTGAATACTGAAGACTTTTCAGTTTTGAGAGTAGTCATGAGCACAAAAGTTGGTCAGTTGCAAAATTAAGTCTCAAAATCAGAGGTTTTACTTGTTTGTTTTTTTTGCTGTTAAATGCAACAGCACAGCCAAAAAGTTGATACGATTCACATCTATGAACCAAGACGCAGGGACACTGCAGTAGGAAACAAGTACGTACAGCTGGGTTGATTGTTGGGTAGTAGATTAATTGAGTCCCTGGCGTAATTACTCAGACAGGACAGCGGGCAGACACAGATCCTCAGCATCTCTGATTATGTGGTGTTTGTGCTGTGAAAGGGGTCATTAGTCACTCTCACCACGGCAGCTGGACGTCTTCCCAAAATACTTTGTGTGTAAGGGTGTGCGTTAGTGTTGAAAACACATGAGAAACCAAGGAGAATGTGATGGAAATGGGAACAGAGAGACCACACTAAGAGGTATACTGAGCAAGGTTAAAAAAATAGCTTGATGATACACAATCCCTAATAGCGGCTGTTACACTTTCTTGGCTTTCGAGTGTTACATAACATGCAAGACAATAAGAAAATAAATATTTAGCTCAAGTTTTTATATTTGTCTGGATTTTTTTTTCTTGAGAATATAGTCTAACTATCTTTTCTCCTCTGCATTCTTTCCATTGTTGTCACTTTTGTTTTTATTACTACAGCCCCAAAGCCGCGCTGCTGCTCTCCGTTGGCACGCTGCCCTAGACAGACTTGGCACGGTCCTATCCAATTTGGTGCTTTGCTAAGATAGATATGTTTGCTTTTCTTGCTGCTGACAGAACCCCTCACCTCAAAATAAATGTATGAAGCAGCTGAACTTTCTTTACTCAAGTTAGTTCTGAACTTGAGTGGGCTCATAGAGGAAGATCGCTTTGTCCCATGAATGACCACATCAAAAATGTTATAACCATTAAAGGCTTATAAAATACAAAAGTGAATGTTTTTCTTTGATGCAGGGCACGAGTACAGAATTGACTGTTGTCCAAATAGCATTACGCTTATTTTATGTTCAAATGAAACAACAGTCTGACGATACAAGGGCAAGGTTGTTTATTATTTCCACGTCTTATGCGTTTATCATCCACTGGTGAGAAGACACTTGGCAACCTTTTACAAGGCAACACCTAGAAATTACTTTTTCAACTGCACATGAAGCACATCAGCCTAATTAGCTAGCTACACCTGATAGAATCTGGCAGCGATAGTTCCCAATGCAGATGGCAAATCAGTCATGGGCTAAAGTACAGAAATCGCTTCACAGGTGAGTGCCTCTGCTATCCAGTCAAGTTGCAGTCTGTCGAAACTCATAATTTAACATAACGCTATGATGTTCTGACACTGTCATTTCTATTCTCAATACTCAGCTATATTATTCATCAGTAATGAAGTAGCCTAGTCTTGAATGACAGGTTTTCTCCAATCACAGGTCTGTGTTGGAGTATCACATTTCAATTTCCACTTATGGCTTCACACAGAATTCAAAACCAATCCTTCTGACTGAGTCCAATGTGCTCAGTTATGGGACGGGGTGATCTTCCTTTTTCAGCCCTCAACTTCAGAACTAACTTCAGTAAAGAAAGGTCAGCTGTTGCATCACCACAAACAATCCCCACTGTAGACTTTGTAGAACTTTATACTCTCTTACCTGATCTGGGTGAAAAGTCCCATGATTGGATGAAGAGGGCTTCTAAAGCCTGAAAATGGAACCAAGAAGAGGTGCAAAACTTTAGTTTTCTATCAACCCCCTTGTGTTACCGTATGCTGAAAGGTTAGTGTGGAATTGTTGTAATGCCTACCCCAGCTATAAGCACATAGCTGCAGCATCCAGCCCCACATTTAACTCTCTCTGTCAATCTTTTTTTTTTTTTTTTATTCTAAATGCAATTGGATGCACTAAAGAAAAGATCTAAACGTGTAATATGAGAATATTACAGTCAACAAACACCAAGGAATAATAGCTATAATGACTAAACCTCTGCATACAATACACACCATGTTTCAGAAACACAGAAAGTAGCTTAATTGTGATGACGGATAGTAAAAAAGAAAAAAAGAAAAAAACTAGTCTTTGTGAACCAGCCATTCACAATTGTCTCTAATGTTTACTTGAAGCACCTAATGGCTGCAGTGGAACCACAATATACACTGGAAAGTGAGAAGTATTGCTGCATCAAAAAGCTACAAGATGCTCACCACAAGGCTGTACACAAGCTAAAAGTCCAACAAGAGATCCCTGGCTACTCACTCTCCTTCACAAATGAGTGCTAGTCTGGATCAGCAGAGTCATTGATGAGCCTAACAGGCCACTTTATTGACAATGACTGAACCAGAAAGCAGGTAGTTTTAGACACAAAGACAACGCATGGATCCCACACTGTAGAATACATCATAGAGTATTTCCTGGGCATGTTTGGGAATTGGAAAACAAGCAACCCTTGGTTTATAAATTGCGACAGCCTGTGTTCCAAAACTCCGTTGTGACGCAGAGTTCCGGTGTGGGACACTTGGCTGCGTGCCAGCGCATCCTTAACACCTGTAGTGGCCAGACGAAGACGCAAAGCAAAATCGTT
>OMNN01101429.1:22096-43680 GCA_900302755.1 Chromis chromis
TAACTCCCAGGCACAAGAAATCTATGGTCTTTCGAGACTGCTATGCCGACGATATATTTACACCGATCAGCCACATTATGACCACTGACAGGTGAAGTGAATAACATTGATCATATTGGTACTATGTGGTGTTCTGCTGGAAAACCTTGGATTTTGGCATCCGTGTTGATGAGACACCCAAATAAACATTGTCCCAGAACAAGCACACTCCCTCATGCAAATGGCAATCCCAAATGTCACTGGCCTTCCCCCGCAGGAAAATGCACCCCACCATATGGCAAAAACATCAAACAATCAGGAACATGATAATGGCCCAAGATATTGATTTGACCTCCAAACTTCCTAGACCCCATTCTGATCAAGGATCAACAGGATGCAGTGGAACAAGTTTGATTAACAGAGGCCCCACTGCACATCCACTGCCAACGTCCTGGTGCCAGACCCCATAGGACACCTTGAGAGGCTAAATACAGTTAGCAAGGGAAAAACTAAATAGATTCCATGAACCACATGTGTATTCTCACATACAACTACTGGATAAAGTACGCTTTTGGTCTGAGAAAGGGGATCCATAATGTTCAATAGAAACACATTTCTTGATCTTTTTCTCTGAACAAAACAAACCTGCTCTTGTAACACACTGCTACTACCAAGACAAATCTGTATTCAGTGTCCAGTTTGTGCTATCAGATGATTTTACAGTCATGTGACCTGACTGTTGATGTCGGAGCACCAGTTATCAAAGCTTTATGGGCGCCAGGTCCCGACTCCTACATCACATTCAGTGGAACAACTCCATGTTATGCCGCCTTTGATTCTGACACAGTGACTACGTTTTACAGCACATAAAGCAGCATCAATAATTTGGGGCAGTAAAGTCATGATCTGGTGAGTTTTATTTCCCTGGGTCTATATTACACCCGTGTGTTTACTTAACAATGTTTTCTTTAACATTATCTATAACTGCGAGGGTGCAGAAAAAGCACAATCTAAACCAAGTATAAATTGGCCATGAAAGCCAATAAATGCAATGATGAGTTTTCTTTTATTTTATATATATCTTGTAAAGTGAAAGTGCAGCACACACTACTGGGTTCCCTCTGGCAGCGAGAGGAATAATTTTTATTGTAGTGCAACTAATAGCCTTCCTGTTATGATGATGGTACTATCTAAGAGGGGGCAGCTTTTGTAACAAAGTTAAAGTTAATGAGCTGCCCAAAAAAATTTGACTTTTCAGTCGACTGCGGTGAACGCTTTGACCCGTGCCGGCAAATTGCAGATTGTCTGGGCAGTATTTTGTCTTTCTGCACAGATGGATACAACAAGGTAACATCGAGCGTGGAGGGATGATGGTTCAGAAACACACCGACAGCCTGAGATGTCAGAACAGCTACAAAGTGATGATCTGGCAGGCTGAAATTGGGGTTCACTTTACAACCTGCCAGATCACCCTGCTGGCATCATCTGAAAGGCTCTGACGAAACAGAATCGACCTTATAGGAGAGAAAACTTTAAAATTCTGCTCAAAGGCACCCATTAGAAAACGAGATTTCATTATGTAGCAGCACTGATCAAAGTGAAACTGAGTGAAAATCAGAAAACTCATTACTGACAATACTGAAGTGTGAGCTACAGCAGATTACAATCACACCACACGAAAGAAAAGCTCTGTATCTTCAAATTTCCTTCCACACAAGACAAACACAGTAGTTTTCTCTGTATCTTCTTACCTGATGCTCTGTATCTCTAATGTATCTGGATCTGTAGCGTTGAGTGAGGCTACCACGCTGCCTACAGGGATGTTTTCCATCCTGTTGACTATCAGAGGATCTGGGAAGAATACGGGGCCTTCGTTGATGTCCTCAACCGTGACACGGACGGTAGCTGTGGAGCTCGGACCGTAGCCAACATCAGGGACCAGAGGATCCTCATTCTCCACTTTGATGTATAGCGTATGGAACATAGTGGATTCATAATCCAGAGGCTGAATGGGAAAAATGATCGGGAAGGGCAGGCTTATGTTATCATGTGATTGACTACAGGGTCGTTCTGCCTCAATTCACCAAATGCCCACCAACATCTTCAATTTGACAGATTTTTTTTTTTTAAAAGTGTTGAATATTGGTTGAGTTGACCATGTGTAAAATCTGGGATCATGTCGATTTTTTGTGCCGTTTTCTTCGCACCAATCTGTGGAGCAATGTTTGAAGTGTCATAACTTTAGAAATAATGTAGCTAGAGTCCTTAAATTTTTATAGCTTATTAATACAGGGGGAAAGATCTGCCTCTTAGGGTGAAAAATAAAGGTTTTATAGTTGGTGGAATATCGTAATATTATATAAAACCATGGACATTTTTGGACCCAAGTTGCACCATCATATAACTGCTTTGTATTATGGAGGGTTGTACCATTGAAGATCATATGTACATATCAATCAGCCTGCAAAATGTCAGGACTCTAGCTACATTATTTCTCAAGTTATGGCCCTTCAAACATTGATCCACAGATTGGTACGAAGAAAACGGCGCAAAAATCAAAATAGACCCCACTCCTCTATATAAATGTACTAAAAAACTAAGGTTACCTATGAGACAGGTTTTACACATGTTTTATTTAAACATGAACTTTTCTTCAAATTTGGTGTATTGAGGTGAAATGACCCTACAACATATAAATGCATGGATGAGAGTCATTAATGTTACTTTACCTTGACAACTGACAACATTCCCTCATTATTGTCTGGGTTGGTTTGGATCTCAAAGCTCTGCATAGGATCTCCACTGATTATAGAGTAGATGGCTCTCCAGGCCCCTGTGGCCGGATCGTCTCTGTCGTCTACTGTCAGGTTGACCACGACCCCCGTCGAGCCTTCGAACACGTTAGCCTCAAACTGTTAAAAAAAAAAAACTGTATTCAGACAGATGGACAAATTAACAAGAGCAAGAGAGATATCCGGAGACTTTAACAGAACAAATCAGACCTGACTCAGACAGAGAGGACGGCATAGAGGAAGACCTTCTACCAGGAGCTGATTTATGTAACTTTAAAGACTTCAAAGACTGAAGTGGATTTGAGGACAGCGCTGTTGCATACTAAGTCGAACAGAAAGATGTAAGAAAGAAGAAAAAAGGACACGAACAGGCACAAATTTGCTTTGGGTGGCAAAAATCACAGCAAAGGCATCTGCCTGGATTGAAATTATTTCAAACTTTTGTGCAATTGTGGACACATTCCATGTCTGCATGACTCTATCTCATTTAATAAAAGAAAAAGGAGTGAATTATGGAGGAAATTCACAGAAAAACTCATTTTTGAGCAATGTCTACACACACAGCAAGCATCTGTACAGTTAGGTTGAGTAAAAATGAACAGTTGAAACAGTCAAATATGGACATTTATGTTGACAAAGTGAAGAGAAAGGTAAAGACTTCCCTTGTGAACATGTGTAAGTGTGAATGCAATGTGCTACATACCCCGCTGCCAGTTTTATGCTGTTTTACACCAAACTTTGTCTTGTGTATGCAGTGTGAAACATTGTTATCACATTGATCATTAAAATACATGATTTTTCAGTGTAAAGGTGAAACTTCCCATTTTTCTGCCCTCATTTTGATTACTGTGAATATTCCTCTTCACAGTTAACACAAGTGTAAAAATGTAAAAACTACTTTGACGCTATGGTTTAAAGAGGGGAAGAAGTTACTGAAAAAAAGGACAGAGAGAGACATGTGGGCAGATTTAAACAAGAAAAAATAAAAGGTAATCTAAATTATGTAAAAACTGCCACTTCTGCTGTCAAATCCAAGAAAAACATTTACCTAAATGTTAATTCACAGGACTGTATACACATGAATACAACAGCACACACAGCAGAATAAACACTATTCATCGCCGATTCCTCACAGTGCATCTCATTTATTTTTCAGTGTCAATCACTCCCCACCTCGGCACTCATTGTTGGCAGCAGACCTCAATCAGATTCTTATCGATGCATTCTGCCGGCGAGGCTTCCACTAAGGACTGCATTGTGATCAGGGTTACTCCTTGCAGAAGCTCCGGCAGGCAGAGGCAATTCTGTCAATGTGTGTGTGTGTGTAGATGTGTGTGTTTGGGTGTGTGTGTGTCAGGACCATTATTGTGTCAGAGCTTACAGTGTAATCTTTCAGACACAGAACACTCTGTTTAAGGATAGCGCTGGTCCAGCCTAGATTACTGCGTCTCCTGTCAACCCACGGTATTGTTGTTTCGCAGATTACCCTCTTACTGCCTTACACTGCTCGGCTCCATGCATTTATCTGAAGAGAGACAAACATTGATTTCTTCTCCTTCCTTTACTTTTCTCCCTTTTTTTATTCATCCAAAGCTTGTTTAAAAACACTTTGAACCATTCGCAGTCATTTAGGGCGCGACAGGATCGAAGCACAATGTTCTAAAGAGAAACGTGGTGGATGTTTGTCCCCCACATGTTCCTTGTTGGTTCCTTTTGTGCCACGATGCCTGCGGCAGGCCGGCACAAAAGGCGTCGTGTAGAAATTACAAGGGTGTTGGGAAACGTTTTTCTTTTTTTTTAAAAGGCCTCATTTTTGAAAGCACTGGAATTCAAATTTACACAGTGATTTGCTTTAGCTTTAACCCCTAAGCGGTGGATGCCATTTTGCACATTTCGCCTATTGCACATGATCAGAGACAAATGCGCGCTATTGGCATTCCCGTGGTCATCCTCCTCCTCTGGACTTCAAACTGCAGATAACAGACCCAAACGCGAGCTCTATCCACCTCCCTCAGACACACACATACAGTATAGACACACAGACAACAGCCGGCTAGATTGGGTTTAATCATGTGGGGCAGTCATGCGGTCGGTGAAAACGTTGTATTCTGTGCAATGTGGCCACTGGGCCCCTGCCCTGCCGCTGATAAGGCCCCCCAATTCCACCTGGAGCACAAAGCGACCAGTCACCTGAAAGACTAGAAGGAAAAACACTAACTACGAGGCAGAGCACCTGGCACGAAATGACTTAAACACATTAAGAGGGGAGAGATGGCAAGGAGAGAGGGGTGGAAATAAAGGTCTCCTTTCAAGTTTGCTTGTGTGTGTGTGCATTTTTTTTTTGTATGTGAGACTTCCAGCCCCAGACAGAGAGCGAATTACAGTAGCAGCTCTCAGAAAAAAAGATGACCACGCGGCCAGAACACACACACCGTGAGCTTGAACACACAACAAAACAAACACCTACAAACAGGCAGACCAGATAGGTTGATCGACAGACAGACAGACAGACAGACAGTTGTGTTGGCAGTGACCATAAATCACAGAGCCCTACACTTCAGACATTTAAGATTCCAAGGAGAAAAAAAACACAGTGTGACATTGATTTTCTGTTTCCCATCTCCTTTTACGTCTGACTTTTCGATAATCTGCCCCATAAATCTTCAAGGTAATGCCACACTGCCAAAAGATAATTGGCTGATAGTCATTTGAGGCACAACAGCTTAAGAAGAAGGAAAAATAAATAAACTGATAATGTCACGTTTCAGTCAACAGTTTTCAGCACTGTAGCTTTGACTACGCTGTTATGATTATGATGCTGGTCTATTTTTATGTGTTGTCTCATCTTTGGACTCGTATGACCTCTTAATTTTCCCTCTTGAAGCACTATTAGATGTGTAGGTTTTTGTCTTTCACTAAAAAATCCTGTACATCACAGTTGGCCCTTGCAAACTATGTATGAATGTATGACTACAACTATAAAACAATTCTGACTGCTATCCATTAGTTCACAATAATTAATCAATAATAGCCATCTGTTAGTACTTGTCAATCACAGTAGATGTCTGCAAAACTTCAATGATTTTTTATAAAAGCCACATTATTGTTACAGGGCCCTGCAGTACTGAATTTGCTCTTAAAATACCATACAAACAATGATTTCAGACAGTCAAGAATCAATGTAGACGTCATGTTCATGCTGACAGATGACACAACTCTAGGGTCTTTTATCGTCTTACCATACACAACTGAATGGTGGCCCTGAATGTTGAATGCTTGCTCAATGGCAATCCAACAGAAACTTGGGATTTGTTGGGTTGTCTGTTTAAAATTTATGAGGTTTTCACCTTACTATGTGAAGTGCTATGAGATGTGTTGGTTTTTGTCTTTCACCAAAAACCCTGCATATCACAGTTAGTCCTTGCAAACTATGAAGTTGCGGTTTACAAATTTCTATTTTGTGTTTTATTTTGATTGCTATTCTAAGCATCTATTGGTTTTCATTAATCAATAATAACCATCTATTAGTGCCTGTCCATCACAGAAGATGTCTGCAAAACTTCAATGATTTTTTATAAAAGCCACGTTATTGTTACAGGGCAATGCAGTACTGAATTTGCTCTTAAAATACCATACAAACAATGATTTAAGACAGTCAAGAATCAATGTAGACGTCATGTTCATGCTGACAGATGACAACTTTAGTGTGTTTGATTGTCTTACCATAGGGTAAGAGGTTTTTGGTTCCATCTCAATGTCACCAAGTGCTTGCTCAATGGGAATCCAACAGAAACTTGGGACTTGTTGGGTTCTCTGTTTTAAAAAAGGTCTTCACTTTACTATGTGAAGTACTATAAGATGACTGTTGCAAATTGGTGTTCTATAGATTAAACTGAATTAAATTAAATTGAATTGACAAAAATGTAGTATGTAGTAAGAACAACAACAACATTTGTGACGTTTTTTTGCAGGCTATTCTTGGAGCAGGATTCATCAACAGGAGTTTTGTGTTTAGCATTTGCTAGTGTGTATTTTAACCAAAGGCACGACTTTTTTCAAACAAATTAGTTTTGATGATTAAACTTAAAGGGGTTTTGAAGCAAAAAGAAAAGCTAAAAGTGGCCGAAAACAAACTGTGAATGAAAATGCCACAGAACAATCTCCAGGCTTGTGAGTGGAAAGCCTGATGTTTATGTTATCTGTAGTCTGACTCGCTAAATGTAGACTGCGGGTATAAGTCGCATTTGACACAGTTTTTTTTTTCCTTCTCTTCAATGATCTACATGTTAAGATTTCCAAAACAACACAAAAACAAGTCACAACTCCTCTCTTTGCTTACATGTACTGCTGGATTTTGATACAGGTGAATTCCCAATAAAGCTGTTTTAATTCGCACATCTGTCTCTTTCTGTTTGTCAGACTGAAAATGCGATTCATTAAGATGACATGTTAACCAACAGTGAATTCCAAGCTGCTGCTTTGGTCTGCTAAAATCCATTATAACTGTGGCATTTGATACGCTATACATAGCAGTTAAAAACAACAGCTGTTCCATGATTTTAGCTATATTTAGATAGAATTCAAAGCTACTACCAAAGTCAGAGAACAGCTACACAAAAGGGAGAAAAGGTGTTGGTAATTAGCTTCGTGCTTGTATAATAGAGTCCCTGTTGCACCTTGTTTAATATACAGACTGAGCTTGTTCCTTTTAAGGGGTTTAATAGAAACCTGGATTTCTATTAGAGCTGCACTACTGAATTAAAAAAGAAAAAGACGTTTAACTTAATCATGTTGTGGTTTCCAGCACTTTAATTTGTAATCCTTTCTTTATGTAGTGTACTTTAATTTATACAATGACATATAGTTTGTCAAAATAAAATGAACCTAAATGAAACAGTTATTTTGCTATGGAGTAAAACAATTATTTAGATTAATTGACTAATTGGTAAAACATTACAGCTACCAAACATTACAATATTAGCATTGACGTTAAAATCATGCATGTTGATGGTAGCATTTCCCTTGGTACACACTTTCCCATATATTAGTATATAATTATTTACATGTAATAGGTGGTAACAATTGATAAATTGCCTTTGGTAGAACAAAAGTATAATTTGTCCCCTCCACATACCACCACTGCAGATCAAGCACTCACTGCCACCCACTCATTTGTTCACCCACTCAGGGCCGCTGAGTGGACACTGTTGTACCCGTGAGTGGTTTTCTCTCAACTTCACTTCAAAGAGGACTCCAAACTTGGAGTAGCAAACATCTGCATGCCAAAGCGGAACAGCTGGCTGATTTATGAAGACACAACGTAATTCGGCAAAAACCTTCATCTCAACACTGTCAACAACAATCAACATACCTCTTGTCCAACAGATGGAGGTGCAAGGGAAGCCTCAACTTCTGGCAAAAAAGGCAAGAAAAAGAGATGTGCAGCCTTGGAAGAGCATACGCATCTGTCGGCTTCACCAAGTAACGTTAAATGCACTCTGCCTCATTAACATGACTATGGAAAGTGGCTCCTTTTTCTTATACAGGCTTTGAATTTGTCTTTCATTGCCAGCTGGCATTGTTTGCCTGTAACCAATAACCTAGACCTTTATTTCCAGTCTAGTTGTTGCGCGCAGATACAGCCTTCATACAAGGACAGGGAAAAAAAAGAGTAACAGTAAATAAAAGTATGTCTGTTATGTCAAACCTATCTGTCTGAGTATTCCATTTTGTTTTCCCCTTCACAAACAAATACTAGTAAACACATGCACACAACAGCAGTCAAGTAAACATATGCACACCATATTCTTCTATATATACAGTATCTTGCACACAAACACTCAAACAGAAACGAATGAAGATCAACTTTTTTTTTATTCCTGCATGTCTGTCAGAATGTGTTATGAATACAGATGGCAGTTGTGGCTGCACTGACAGGCAACTCGACAGACAGTTGAGCAGCTGTTCATTTGTCCTAATGGAAAGTACTTTGTGACACGTCCCCGCTGCCCCAAAGATTTTCTCTGACAGGGAATACACATAACAGCAGCCCATCACATTAAACCTCCTGAGACAAGACTATTTTGCCTCCAAGAGGCATTTGCTCCATTGCCGCGTCACAGCGGGGAGGCACTGCAACAGAGCCATTTGAAGTTTGCCTTCCTGGGTGTGTCACCATCTCTTCCTCAGTGTCTTTTACCACTTTTTTCTAACCGTTTTTTAGTCAATCTCATCTGCCTTGATGTGTTTTGGATCTTCCCATGATGGCTCTTAGGAAGCAGAAAGTATAAGTGGATGAATCTTGACACTGAGGAATAAATGACATGCAGAAATCCAAAAATGATGCTGCACTTTGAGCTTTCTTAAAAGATCAAAACTCTGCACGATGGAGCAGTGCACTAATTTACTATTTCTAGCCCCTTTGTAAGACTGTAAAAACACGGAGGGAGATGTCACAGAGGTAAAAGTCAAATTTATAAGGAAATCCCCCCGAGTTAAACGAGAATCATGTACATTTTCAAGCAGCCACTTGCTCGCTTCCTTTATCTGCTTTCAGAAGGAGCTTAACTCTCAGCAGAACGAGTTGTAGACAGACTGTAAATCTGTAACAACGCGCCATTGTGCACGTGATCACTCATCTTCCCACACGATGCTATACAGAGTATCTGTGCATAGGATTGGCAACTTACTTCTCTGTCTAACCCCCCCACTCACTTTTTTACCCTTCCCCCTAGCTTTAATCCTGAATACAGTAAGTGTGCCTGGAGAGTTAATGAGCTTACCTGTGTCATTATTAAATTTCAACAGCTTCTCTGCAGCCTGTTTCCAAAGATAGATTTTTGATGAATCTGACATTCAGCAAAGCAGCTTTTCTACCTTTTTTGGAACATGACAGATCTCGTATTTGTCAATGAGGCTTGTATAAAAAAAATAGGAGCAAAATATTCAAGGAATACTGGCAGGCAGTGTATTAAATAACCTGACAGTGTTACAGCTGATGTATTACACTGAGGAGTGTTGAGCAATCCGTTTCAAATGGCCAGATTGGAGAGCTTCGCATCAGAAAATTTTGTAACTTTTTTAAAAACAAGCAATCTGACAGAACTCTTTTGCAATAAGCCTGTATTGTGACAGTCAAAAGTGAAAAAGAAAGTTTCCACTTCAACACTGAACAGAAAAGAAGTACATGAAAACGCTCATCTCTATAACTGCCCGCTTCTTAAAATATAAACTTGCACAGCTGGTGTTCAAAATACGATATATGTGACAAAACGTCACCGTTGAATACTTTTTTGCAAGACAGTGATTGCTTTCACAACTGTGACATGTCAGAATGTCTTGAGAAACACCTGTAGAAAAAATATACTGAACTCTTCTCTTGTTTCTCTGCCCCTTATGGAAAGGGTAAGAATAAATAAGTGGTATACAACCATTCATTACAGCGCAACAATGGTGGCTTTTGGTAGCCGTCCACAAACTTCTGGCAAGCTTTTGGTTGTATCTTTGACCAGTCCTCTTGACATAATTGGTACAGTTAAATTACATTTGTTGGATGTCTTGATGGAGTTTATGTCAGGACTTTTGGGAGGCCAGTCTAAACTCCTAATTGTAGTCTAATTTAGCCTTTTTTTTCTTTTTTTTTTTCATATTTAAAAAAAAATACATTTTTGATGTGTGTTTCTGGTCATTGTCCTGTTGGAACACATAACTGCATCCAAGACCCAACCTTCTGGCTGATGATTTTAGGTTTTCCTCAAGAATGTGGAGGTAATCGATCTTCTTCATTATTCCATTTACATTACGGAAAAACACTAGTTCACCAGCAGCAAAGCAGCCCCAGAGCATAATACTGCCACCACCATGCTTGACGGTAAGTTAGGTGTTCTTGGAATTAAGAGCCTCACCTTCACTTCTTCAAATAGCTACATTTTTTTGCTTTATCTGACAACAGAACTTTCCTCCAGAAGGCCTTTTCTTTATCCATGTGATCAGCAGCAAACTTCAGTTGAGTCGTGAGGTGCTGCTTCTAGAAGATGGGCTTTCTTCTTCTGTTTAATGTTCCAGCAGCTTTTGTTCCATTGAAGACCTGCTTTTTGGTGATTATTGGTTGACTCTTGACCATCCTGACTATCTCTCAGCAGCAGGTGATAGTTTGTGATTTCTTCCTGATCACGGCATTGACACAACTGTACCATGCACTTTATACTTACAAACTATTGTTTGCACAGATGATTTTGAGATCTGTAGCTGCTTTGAAATGGCTCCAAGTGATTTTCCTGACTTGTTTAACTCAATGATTTCCATTTTTGATCTCTGCTGAGCTCCTCAGAATTTCCCACTGTAGTGTTTGTGGTTTAGTTAAATGAATGTTTCAAATGGGCCCTATTTAAATTGACTCAGAGGAGTCAGCAGCTGTAGTCAATTATAATCAGTCACTAGAAGTTAAGAGGCCATGCCATTAAGAAAATTTGATCAACATAACTTTCTACATCACCAAAACTGATCATTGAGGTTACTGTCTGTATATTTCTGATCCAGCAGACTGTTTAATATTTCCAGAAGACCTATAATAAATCTATAAAAGAACCAAAATACATGATTTTTTGTGTGTATGGGCTTCAATTATTCCATAATGGAAAATTCAGGGTAATAGAAGTCAGTGTAAACTCAAGACTGCCATGATATACGTGGTCTGTACAAGCATATGTAAACTTTTGTTCCTGACTGTTAATCTAATACAACCATTTTTGGCAGATCATATATTTAACCATATCCGTGATGTTGAACAAAAAAAAACAGTGTGCACTACCTTTGAGGAAAAAAAAGAAAACTGTGAAAAGCTCACAGTCTTTTCACACAATCCCACGGTGAGCTTGAGTAGAGACAGGCAACTGACCTTGTGCTTTCCAACACATTGACATTCTTTGAGCAAACTTCATACTTCAGGGACAATATAACTGTTGCTATTTCAAATGGCCTTTTGCATGTTTTTCCATTGCTTCCTTTGTCTCCTCTGAGAGATTGGGGCGTCAAGAGGCATCACACCATTCTTCACATCTGAATAAAATTAGCTGGTTATACTCTTCGTGAGTTACCCATGAAATTAAAATGACAACATATACGCACAATTACCCAACTGTGGGCGATGAGAAGGCTGCGAAAATGTGTAATGCAATAAAACTGCAAAATTGGGCAAAACTGGGAAGCTGACAAAATTTTAAAATGGCAGCATTTTCAAGGGCAACCTGTTTCACAATGCATCTTACTCTTACCTAATCCATTTGTGCATTTGTCAAATAACACATCCACAAACACACTTCTTCCATTGTCCTTTAAACATGTCTTTAACCTGACATGCAGGACACAAATCCTTTCCCATTCCTCTCTCTTTGTGAAAGAGATTTCTGGCCAGCTATGCCACGGTATCACCCAGGGTAAAGTGCCGTGCGTATCGCAGAGCCAGTGAAGCAATCATGCAAGGCCCGGACTAATCCGTGACACCCGTTAGCCATCCCCCAAGACAGACCGGCACTGACAGGGCCCTGCTGCCCCATGCCTGGTGCTACACCCATCACCGCTAATGTCTTTATCAGCAGGACAGATGGATTGCAGGCGAGCATATTCTCCTGGTCATCATGGAGGCGAGAGCGAAAAAAAAAAGAAAAGGGAGAGTGGAAGCAGACAGAAAGACAGACAGGCAAAGAGAGAGGGAGTGAAAAATTGAGTGAGGAGGAAAAAAATACAGGCTGTCAGGGAGTTTGAGTGACAGGAGTGATAAGGTCCATCATGGTCTTGTTATGAGGAGCGAGGGGGAAATAGGCCCAGTCAGACATGGCGCCGAATTAACAGATCCAGAGAGGAGCAGAGGCGAGACGAGCGGTGCAAGTGCAGGGGAGGAGAGTGAAGGATATTGGTGGACGAGGAAGAATGAAATAGCAGAGAAGGCAAGAGACGTGAAGGGCAAAAGGTGCTCGGCGCAGGGTCTGCTCTGATACAGCATCAGCTAGTACGAAAGTTTAACAATATCCACAACTTTTCTCAGTAAGACAGTGTAATATCAAATTCAACAAAGCAGAAAATCCCAAAGACGCTGCACCAAAGATGAAGAGTAAACTCAGAGATAATAAAAACCCATGCAGCAGATAAAATTCATCGGCAAAATATCCATCTTCGTTACAGTAGCATACATCTCAGGCCGTTCAGACAACAGAGCTACTAAGGGATGCCATATCATTTTTTTTTTCTTCTTGTTTCCCCTCCTCATAAAAATAGGATTAGACCCTCGCAATAAAAATTAATCAGGCCAGAGCCCATTCCCCCGGAGAAGGAGCTTGAGCAGGAAAATGTAATAAATTTGCCAGTAAGAAAGGGTACCTCAGCTTACGATTTTAAAAATGGAAGATAGATTACACTGAATCATCCATCCTTAGAAAGAATGTACGAAGGGAAAAAAACGAAATGGCAGTTTGGCATGCTGTTAAGCTAATTCTGCCATTTTTCTTTTTATGCAAGATTTTAAGCATTCTGTTCATGTTCATATTTTAGTAATGCATCGGTGATTATCAGAGCAGGTCATACTGCAAGATTTAGCTTCACTTAATTCACTTAAAGCAGCTTTTCATCTCTATAAAAGGTGCTTTATAGTCAGACTGAAATTAAAATGAAATTTTTTGGGGGAGGGAATCAGGATATAGCCTTTATATTTGCTTTGGCTTGTGTAGCCAACTATATATATATATAATGGAAAGAAAATAAGTTTTCTTAGTTTTGATAATTTGACTATAACCCAAGCCAGACCCAATTCTCTTAAGTGTTTCAGTAGGTGGCAACCTGACTTCTTTTCAATTCTTGAATACATTTTATTTCCCATCCGAGAGACTTCCTTAGTTCTGACCAGTGAGATGTATTCATTTTCACCCCCAACTCACATGAATTAAAGTTCATTAATGACCAGAGAGCCACATGACTCAAGTTGAAAATGGTGGTAAAAATGCCTGGAGGAAGATGTCAAGACTGCATTATAAGTGTCTGATAAGTGGTGATATAGATGCAGTGGTCTCCATCTGCTATCCTGTTATCCTAAAATTGCCCAATACAAACAATGCTAAGTGGCCATGTTGACAAAGAGACATTATAAACTCTTATGTAAAGTTTTATTTTAGTCTAACAGGGCTATGTCATGCTAAGTCAGTAACACATAATGCAAGCTAAAAGTGCATCTCCTACCACCACCTGCTCTTAAATGTCAACTTAGAGCCATAAAAAAATGCCCATCCACTAATATGTTTCCCCTGATATCTAAAAAAAAATAAAAAATGAGAATTATGCACAACAACTGCATGATTTTTTATAGTTTTCTGTATATTTCCTTCCACAAAAATGATGATAATTTGAATTTTAGACTTTACACTGCAGCATTTTCAGTCCTATGTGCTCGTCAGCATACTATCGTCTCTATGCAACAAGAAGCTCCACATCTTTGTAGTTCATTTTAAAAAAGTGGTTCCATAATTAAAAATTCTCACTTTTGGTTTATATTTGTGGAACAGCAATAGCAACTAATGACAGCGTATCTACTGTAAACCATATTCTGGAGCTGAACATTACTGCGTTTCAAAGCACAAAACTGATGTTCACTTGTGTCGTGACTCTTTTACATGAAGTATAACTTCTAACTTCAATGCACAAAGATGAATTAAGCAGGAAAAAACGAATAGATTCCCTGCTGGCTGATCTGAGGAGCCGAGTGCTGGTCTGAAGCAAAGACTTCAAAAGCTATGAATAGTTGTCTCTATGCATTGGGCTGTGGTAGGTAGGTCTGAGGAAAAACAGAGGCACCCTACATGGAGATTATGTTTGCTGAATTCAAACAAAATGTCAACTCATAAAACTCAGCAACGGTGCATTTAATGAATAATAACAAGAAGGAGCACATCCCTAGAACACTGATGTGCTTGCTTTTTTTTTCTTTTCCTCTCTCTCTGCATCTTTCTATGTCGGACGTTCGACTTTCTACTCATCTTTTCAGCTTTCTCTCTATCTTTCTCTGCTTGAGTTCTGCTCGCAAGCTGGAAGATGAGCTTTTAAGGCTTACATCTGGTCTGCAGGAGGTGGTGTCTTCAGAAAAGACAACTCGAGATGCGTCAGAAAGGAGGGGATTTTGGAAAGTTCTATGAAAAGAATTGAATATTTAGATGAATAATTTATACAGTGAAAGCTTGAGAGCTGCTGCTGACACAGGCTCGGCGGCGATATATACACTCGCGAGCACACTCACAATATGATGGCGGTCATTGGAGAGGTCGTAGATGATTCATGGGCAGGTGGGAAGCGGTCAGGGAGAGTGGAGGGGAGAGGATTTATACGGGCAGCTTAACGTCTTCAAACACTTGTTTTATAAAAGCTCAATTTCTCCACACCGTTAAGCGGATCTCTTCCCAGTGAGAAATGAGAACATTAACTGGGACACGGACATGGTGCACTCTGCAAGGCCCTACTGAGCCCTCTGAGCTGTAACATTTCACATCTGAGCTGTGCTCCTTACAAGCTCCCCTGACACCCCAATGCATCATGGGAGGGCTGCAGGGGAGGTTCGGCTGGGGAAAAGCGCGATGCGTCTCGAAACCTGACAGCAGCTGCGGGCGTTACCATTGCAAAACACACAACTCAGTGTTACGACTGTGCCTTAAGGTTCAGGGAGGGTCTTGTTCTACCGGACCCCATTCTTTCTCCCTGTTGTCTCACCTCCACAGGTGAAGAAGAACAAGAAAACAGCCATAGTAGCAACTTTTGACAAATTTCTAATGAGGCGGCACAAATGGGCAATAAGTGCAACTTATGCCATTTTCAAGTGTTTTTGTACATACACATTATATTTTACTGCGTCACTGGCAGGCACCAGTTTCGTCTGTTAGCTTTTCACTAATGCCTTAAGGCTCTGCTGACTAAACAAACCATCACTGAACCACAACACATCTACTCCCACTCTTGCTCGAAGATTTCCTTATCTCTCCTCTGCACCCATATCACCCAGTTAATACACGTCACATATGTTCTTTACACGCTCATACACACCCTGTGATCTGTTCGGGTCTTTTCCTGAGCTTTACCTTGAGCAGACAGGGGCAGAAATACCTTTATTAAAAAAGCTAAAGGTCACACTGACTTGGATAAGTCTTTGAATTGGGTGGAGACACATGCTTACATGAACCGTGTGGGCTGTGTTGGGGCAACTGAGTTTGGTGCAAGCGACTTGTCTCTTTATAGTTAATCTGTTGAGCCATCTCAAAGGGTAAACAGTTTCCTACTGTATAACCTATTGCTTTAAAGGCTATGATAAGTACATTATTAAGAGTTCAACCTTAATAGCTTTGTGTCTAATCCTGCAAGGCTCAATATATAATCTCGAATAGAGGGCAGGACCTTTATTCACCTTGAGTGCAAAGAAATCAAGGCTTATATTTAACCTTTAAGAGCACGTTTTTTTTTTTTTTTTTTTAGATACATACCTTGGTAACCTTTTAGAAGGCAGATTAAGCCACATTTTTATTTTATTTTATCTGGAACCTATTCAGATTGCATCATCAATAACCATCACAATCACTATTTTTTATATATTTCTTAGTGTGGACTGATGTATTTCATTTTTTTATATTGTATATGTCATAATTTCCTAAAGAGCGACACCTCTCAAACCAAAATTAGTCACAACAATAATCACTAATCACAGTTACGTGCTTGTGATTATGGCATAAAGTGTGTGCCGCGAGGATAAACAGATGAGGCATCTATTTGTGCTACATACCTCAGGGTCACCAGCACTCCTATCCATTTTTCTAGATTAAAAACATTAGAAAAAGAATCCTTGTTATCACATTTGACGCTCTGACAGCAAAACACTGTTAAAAAGAAATAGTTTGAGGAATATCAGAGAGCTAAACTGAAAGAAATGAATGGAGTGTTATACAGTCCCAGGTGGCAAACAATCAGAGATAGGTAATTAAGCATAAAGGAGGTTTATTTTAGAGCCAGGCTTTTATATCTATTTATGTTAGTACATTCTATCACATTTAATTAAGATCTCTCTGTGTTTTCTGATCTATTCTTGTTTTAATTTGCAGTGGAGGATGTTTGCTCTTTATAATTTACATGTTCACACAAAGTTCCGACACAAAGTCATGCCATATTCACCAATCTGTTGCACTGAGTTGATCTTTTTTCCCACAAAAATGTTGTCCTCACTAACATCGCTGTTCTTTGGAATCAATCTTAAGCTCCTCTCAATAAAACTGAACACGTCTCAGATGTTTCACACTAAAAGCATTCTGATGACTTGAAGAGCAGAATCGTACCGATGGGTTATAATTGCGAAGCACTTTCAGGAAGTTGATCGATGCCGAGAGAAAAGGGGCAGAGCAGAGTTGTCGATAATGCAAACTTTACACTTCCTCTGCGCTCATCTGTTGTCTTGACAAATTCAGTTAAAAATACATTTCCGCAGAACTAATTCCATCAGCACATTAACAAAATCATGCCTCAGCAATCGTTAAAAAAATACGTTAAATACTTTAAGTCAAGCCAAACTACAACCTGCAATTCTTTCAAACTGTGTTAAAGCGACTGTCAATGAAATGCAACGCACATTTTTGCCTAGCTATTTCAAATTAAAAGCATTTTATTGGCTCAAAAAGCAGAATCCTGCTCTTTTCTGGTATGATTTAAAAGCAAAAATCCTGACAGTAAATGGTAGCCATAAAGCATTATTAAATTAAGTACTTATCAAATAACATTTAATCTTTAAATGCACATTATTCTGACTTTGGCAGCCATTGCTACTGTGTACAGGTAATTGTTTTTAGCTGACCTTTATTTCCTTTATTAACCTTAGCTATTACTTGAATGCTCTTTTTCTTCTTCTTTTTTTTTTTTTAAAGAAATGGTAAATGGTAAATGGTCTGCACTTATATAGCACCTTTTTCTACCTTAACGGTACCCAAGGAGCTTTACAATGTGTTTCGCATTCACCCATTCACACACACATTCACACACCAATGGTGACAGAGCCTAAAGAAGGTCATTATTGTCTGATCTTATTGTGCTTAACCTCTTGTCTGTCATACGTAATCATATGTAACTGCCAAGGACTGTCTGCAATGTAAGTGGACCAAAGAAATGAGCTAAAAAACCAACCAGGAATAGCTTTCATTTTGATGTCTCTACCAAATGATTTATAAAAATGAATCAAAGTCGAACTGACTGCAACTAATGAGTTACAGATCATTTCCATAACCAGGAGACCTTGGTTCCAGCTTGCTATTGGGAAGCATTTCTTCTTTTAATGTGGCCTGAGTCCTTCAAGAAATGCAGCATATCTAAGTGACTCTGACCTTTAACCTCCCTGGAGGGGTAAACAAATAGATTTTTTTTTCATTTTTTTTGGGACTGAAAATAAAGACGTAGCTTTCAGTAGGAGAAGCAATGGAAATAAAAGATAGTGTTTCTTACCAGCGGATGTGTGAACTCAGGGGCATGGTCGTTCTTGTCTGTGATTGTAATGGTAGCCGTGGCCGTTCCTGTTAGGCCCACCTCACTTCCTGCCATGTCCTTGGCCACGATCTCCAACTCGTATGTCGTTGTCGGCAACGTCTGGAGAATAAACACAGTGATGCAGAGTTAAAAAAGGGAATCCAAAATGCATATACTGTATTATATTCGTTTGTGTGTGTGTGTGTGATTGATGAGAAAAGCGTAAAAACAGTGCATCACTTTAACAGGTCTCGGTGAAGAGCAAAGTCAGAATATTATAGCTGAGATGCAAAAAGTGGTAAAACCATTATTAGATGAATGAGTAGCCATGTGACTAAGTGCACTCAAGGAAAAAGCTAACAATTATCATCATGTTTTACATTACTGTAACACCTTTAAACAAAGCTTGAGAGCTCTTAATAATCAACGCCAGACTTCAACCTACAATCAAATTGAGTGGATAAGGCTGAAAAAAATTAAAAATCACCACACCGTAAATATGCACCCTCACGCTCACATACCGGTGCTAAAAGCTCCAGTAAACACTCCTCTAAGGGCAAGGTCGTGAAAACACCTTTTTAAATTCATACACGTAAGAACAGATAGGGCAGCAAGAAACAGAAGAAAAGAGAAGATACCTAAAGCTGTGCAGTATATGGGATCAAAGCAGAAGCATGCCTACTCATCCATTTTAAAGAGTCCTGAGAGCTCAGAGCTGGCTTTAACACACATTCTCCACAATGCTCTGGGGCGACGGAGATCAGGGTTTCTAGGCACTTTCTAGACAAACTTCTTATCTTCGATAAAATCTGTAAAATTACATTTCAAAATGTGTTTTTTGCTGTGATTTGTTTGATATGTTATTTTTAGGTATTTTTGTTTGTGATTAGATGTTGGATATTAAAGAATTAGTTCTGAATGTGTGTCATTTCATTCTTATAACTCAAATTAAAGGTTCTTGGGGTAACATCCTGTTAACGTTGTTATTAATGACACCCGTGGCTGTTAAGTGAACTGCAGTCAGCATCCTGTTGCTGTAGGTGTGCATCCTGGGCATCAGCTAAAACAGTGATTGAACAAGATTGAGCAGCATCATGTTAATAGACTTTAATAGACTATATTATAATAATAATAATAATAATAATAATAATAATGCATTTGTTTTATACAGCGCTTTTCTAGACACTCAAAGACGCTTTACATTGCATTACTGATTCCCTCCATACTCAATGGTGGTAAGCTACGTATGTAGCCACAGCTGCCCTGGGGTAGACTGACGGAAGCGAGGCTGCCAATCTGCGCCATCGGCCCCTCCGACCACCACCAACCACTCACTCTCACACTGCATTCACCCAGGCTTCCTGGTGTTCCTTCACGGTCTCCCATCCAGGTACTGACCAGGCCCTACCTCGCTTAGAGATCTGACGGGATCGGGCATCCACAAGGCGGTATGGCCATAACTATTTGACTTTCCAGGGCTGGCAAACAGCTAAAACACTGCCAATACATCTGGCAAGATATAGTTTTATTAAAGTTATGTATTTTTCCCTGTTTTGTTCCTCCATAAATCAAATGCCCTGCCAATGTTGACCCTAGTTTTCCCCTACTGTCAGTCACATTCCCATTTTACCAGACAAAGCTTTTTCCTTGTTTGGTTTTGTGCTTATGGTGGAGTCTGTGTTGTAGCTACTGTTGCTCACTACTGGCACTGTAGGGGAGTGGCAGGAAAACACTGAGCCAATGCACTTAGGTGCAAGAATAGACGTCAAACCTTTTGACTTTTCTCAGAAAAATTGTGTGAAAAAGTCACATTTTTTTGGCGACCTGTCCAGGAAGTACCCTGCTTTCGTCCTAAGTCAGCTCACGACCCTACAAAGCAGTGTATGATGGATGGATGGATGGATGAATGGATGGTCTAATTTTCCTGGTGACCTGTCCAGGATGTACCCTGCTTTTGCCTCAAGTCAACTGGGATATAGGCTCCAGCGCCCCCCATGACCCTATAGAGGATAGAGCCATGTATAGATGATGGATGGTCTAATTATTTTTTGTAATTAACATGACAATCCATTCACATATTAGCAATAAAAAGGCAAATAATACATAAAAAGTGTTCACATTCTTACCCATTGTACCTTTAAGTCTTAACATTATACATTCTTTCACCAACCAGAGACGAGGATCTGCCCCTAATTACAAAGTAGCCTTCCCAAAGCTGCAATGCAAGCAGCCAAATTAGATATCTAACCCATTCACCGGCCAGGCAGCATCTGTAATCTGTATACGAATTGCAGAAATATAGCTTATACTTACAGCAAGAGGATGGCATTCATAATGATCATGGCGGCAGTAATCATTTGTTGCCATAACTCATGCCTAATAGAAATGTTAACTCTAGTGTATAAATAACAGGGGGAAGGGGCTGGTAAAGCCAACATTTATTTATCTGCTGCAGTGTTTTCACCCTACTGGGGGTGTTAACTGTCACATGCTTAATAAACTTCATCCATCTGTCTCGGTGAAAAGGCTGCTGGAGCTCTCTCCTGCATTGTAGATTCACCTCTGAGTGCATGCATAGCATTCCTCCACTGCTCTCATCGTCCTTGGTAGGAAAACACGAAGACGCACCCATCAAAATGCACACTCAGAGACACACAAATGAAGCAATTGTGTTTGCATTTGTTATACTGAATAAAAAATTAACAAAACAAATCACTCAAAAATCAAATTTTATGTAAGCAGATATTCACATAATCCTTCATCATAGGATCCATCCTACTGATTCGTACTTTTTTTTCTGTTTTGCATTGGGCTCGAATACAGGCTCTCATGAGGCGCTTGTTTCACTCACTAACTAAAATGCCAATAGGAGAGTGTTCAGCTGATGCCCATTAAGCCGCTGGTCCAGCTGAGCCTGTTTTACAGTGTAGTTACATTCGGTAACTGTTCAAGCTTCTAGTGAAAGCATTTTGTTAGATGGTGAAAAATTCATTTTAATTGCATGTCATTTTACCAGCACTACAAGCAATGAAACCAGTTATTTGATATGTATTATTTGCAGAAAAAGGCCACATTTGGTGATGATAAAGACTAGTTCAGAATTGTTAAGAATATACACCGATCAGGCATAACATTATGGCCACCTGCCTAATATTGTGTTGGTCCCCCTTATGTAGTCAAAAATGCTCTGAACCAATGGGCATGGACAAGAGGACCTCTCAGGGTGTCCTATGGGGTCTGGCACCAGGATGTTGGCAGTGGATCCTTTGGGTACTCTGGCTTGTGCAG